>CADEHL010001460.1:113551-151260 GCA_902827135.1 Harpagifer antarcticus | reverse complement strand
TAATATTTATAATAATATTTCATTAAAATAAATATAATCAATAAATCTCGTTTAATGTGCTTTATCTATTCTCTCTTATAATGCTGCAAACAAAGAGGTGTGTGTGTGTGTGTGTGTGTGTGTGTGTGTGTGTGTGTGTGTGTGTGTGTGTGTGTGTGTGTGTGTGTGTGTGTGTGTGTGTGTGTGTGTGTGTGTGTGTGGAGTTTGAGTCTGGGGGGGGTCTGGCTGGCATCGTTTCCCCTCGGCTCGTTCAGGATCTGCCAGCTTTCAAACATCAGAGTCTCTGCCAACTCCTGATCCTTTCTCCTCTCATTGTAACGTCTCCCCCCCCCCCCCCCCCCCCTCCTCCAAATATACACATATACATATATTTATATATCCGTGTTCTCGCTTCAGGTCCCTGAACGCCCCGCCGACGTCTTTACATTACGTCTGATTTTACGACACCTTGAATAAAGCGCTTTCCCAGACTTTTATGAGACATATTTTCCAGCCGCGGTGGATTCAGGTCCAACACAAAATGGAGGACAAAGCGGCGCTCCTCCCGGATCACAGGAGGCTACACTGTCCGTAATAACGCCGTGTGTCTCTTCACCGACTTGTATTCTACATTTACATCCGTACGTTGTCATGCCTTCAAAGTATGATTTCACTTTATATGATAAATAAAGGTGGTCATTTCATACGTATGAACACGGCTGGATGATATGCAGAGCAGGACAAGATAGTCAGGATTAAGGACGGATATTTCCTTATTTTAAAAGACAGTAATACATGAGGAGGTTCTTACACAATGGTCGTCCCTAAATACACTCATTCATGTCTTTAGTGGACTTTAAAAGGACGTCTTCATTGATAATAAAGGACAAAAGAATAGGTAAAGGGGGATGAGACGCGTAAATGTGAACTTTGAACCCATTATATTTCACGGTGTTATATATAAAATGTTGTCGTGGAAGAAGTTGCTTTTTATTAAAGATTTTTTTGGTCACCATCATTGGAGAGACTAAGTTAAAAGGGTGGAGGTAAAGGGGGTTGAGACGCGTAAATGTGGCTTGGAATTGAACCCATTATATTTTAGGGTATAGTAATAAAACGTTGTGGAAAAAGTAGATTTGTTGTAAAGATTATCTTTAGTCAAAATCATTGGATAGACTCGGGGATGAGACGCTCACATGTGAACCCGGGGCCTGACTGACGGCTCTTAGAGTAAATGAACGTGTGTTCTTTACTCGGGAACGAGGTGCGGTGTGTGTGTGGGGGGGGGACAGCTAAATACTGGGTGGGGGGGGACGAGCTGGAATGACTCAATAATGATCCGAAAATTAGAGCCATTATTGAGGCAGAGTAAACAGGCCTCTCTGAGTGTGAAAGGGCCCATTCAGGAGCCTTTCTTCCCTTTCATGGATCCACCGGGGCCTCGGGAATCCCCCCCCCCCCCCCCCCCTTTGTTCCCTGGAATAACAGAGTGAATATATGGGGGGGAGTTGGGGGGGTCCCAGTGTGAAGCCTGGTATGGAAGAAAGCTGATTTAATGTCTTTGAATCGATTTATTTCACACTTTTAATGGAAAATATAGCTTTTTTTAGTCAGATCAACTTCAGAAACGGTAACTTGTAGTTCTGCACAAATAATCCATATTTGATCAGAATTGTAATATGGACAACATCCTAATTGAGTAATATTTGGTAAAGGCAACATATGTGATTTGTGGAGCTGCAGAATAACAGTGTTTGATAATGTGTGAAGATCCGTTTGGAAGAAAGCTGATTGAAAGTCAATCTGTCTTTAACTCTTTTAACCCGGTCGCCCCGCCCACTCTACCAAGGTCACATGTGACTTGTTTTGCATCAATCTTGATACACGGTACTTATAGTGTGGATTCCTAAAGCTTTTAGTCTACCCCATCATCCAAGGGGGGCTTTCACTATAAGTACACGGACACTATAATTTACATTTCTTTACTGTGTTCAATCTGAATTTACTTTAAAATAAAAACATCTATATTGATTCTGACCTTTCTGCATCCAACTCACAGGTGTATACTTACTTTGAGAGAAAAGATTATTAGGGGGGGTTTTGGCGCAGTGGTTAGAGCGTTGGTCATCAGTCAAGGGGCGTTGGTGAACTCCAGTTCGAATCCCGCCTCGGCCGCCACTGCGTCAGGCCGTTGTGTCCTTGGGCAAGACACTTTACCCGCATTTGCTCCTGTGGGTAATGTCCGCAGTAATTACTCTTACATGTCTAATATGTGTAATGTGTACTTGTAAAGCGCTTTGAGCACCTGTAAAAGCGCTCTAATAAAAAATGTAATGTATTATTATTATTAATTTAACCCTTTTAGAAGGAAAGTTATGGTCATTTGATCTGGGAATGTCATTTTCGAGCCTGAGGCCTGAAAAACAGGCTCGGGGCTGAACAGGTTAAAGGTTAAGAAACGTTGGTCGATCGATTGCATTTTAATCAAAATTTGAACAAAATTGCAACATGGACGACATCCTAAGTGAGTCATATTTGGTAAGGCAATGTGATAAGTATAGTGGAGCTGCAGAGAAACAATGTTTGATAATGGGAATGAAGTTTCAAAATGACACCTCGAATCGCTTTTGCTAAATCAGATAATTACTTATTTTCCAATTTGACAGCCGTAGAAAAAGTAGTTATTTTGACACTTTGAAACTTGTCTTAGTAACTTGTCTTAGTTTAGATATTTGGATTGTGTGTGAGTGTTTCTGTGTGTCTCGTTATCAAAGCTTACACTTAACTGGGGAGGAGGGGGGGGGGGGGGATATTCCAATTAATAGCGACCACATGTAACACTGAAGCGGTTGCATTAGCACCTCGTTAACACGCGTCTCACATTACACTCAAGATGTGACGATAATAATAACCAAGTATTCTGAAACTCTTTCCATAACAACGCCTTTGATTAATGGTAAGAAATACTCGGTTTCAAAAGCAAGAACTTTACCTTGGAGCGTGGAAAATGGCACCAATCCCCGAACATGTGAGATGACTTTGATTGAATGGCTGATAAGGTCGAACAAAAGAAGCTTCTGAGTGACTCCTGATGTCTGAGTTTGGCTCTTAATGTATGATTTAACACCAAGATCTTATAATAATATTTCATTGAAATAAATATAATTAAAATGATAATAAGGAATCAATAAATCTCGTTTAATGTGCAAGAAAAAGTTATATTAAGGCCAAAAATGACATTTCCAAGCCATCATTGGTGGCCTTTTGGAACATTGCCGCCATCCTTGAGACCTCAGAAATCGGGGGGGTGGGGGGGGTGCTAGTGGATCACTGCCTGTCGCACCATCCTTGATGAAGGAGTGAGCAGAGGGTGGAGTGTCTATTCTTGTTCTGTGACTATCTTCCTCACCCTCTCAGACTTTCAGTTGTGTGCGCTACTAAAGAGACGTGCTACCCAGGGTTTTTTCTCGCCGGTCAAATGTCCGAACAGAATTTATTTTACCGGACAAAATTGAAACTTACCGGTCATGTTTCAATAATAATAATAAGAATTGTGTAGCAGAGTTTCCGTTAGCAGGTAATCACCGGACTAGGACCGGATATGCTGATGTTTAAAACGCAGTTGGGCTCATTTTTATATTGCTTCAGTTTATAATCGTACATTTTATAACAGATCAAAAAATTCAGATTCCTTTTCAATAGAATGATTCACACAAACACAAATATTCTTCAAAGACGAAACTACTTGGAGTAGATGAAGTACAGTATTCAAAAAAGTTTACATTAACTTTGAATAATAACATGGGAGAAACGGAATCTATGTAGCGATATAAGATCTTGAGGCGAGGAGAGAGAGAGAGTAGAGAGGAGAGAGAGAGGAGAGAGAGAGAGAGAGAGAGGAGAGAAAGAGAGAAAGAGAGAGGGAGAGAGAGAGATCTCTATCATTTTGCGCTATCTATCTCCTCTCTCTCTTCTCTCTCTCCTTCTCTCTCTCCTTCTCTCTCTTCTCTCTCTCTCTCTCTCTCTCTCTCTCTCTCTCCTGCAGCTCGCTAAACAGTGGGCGGGGCTTCAGGTGATTATACAGAGCTGTGTCTCCGTCAGACTCAGCAGCTGATCTGATCTCTCTCTCTGGTCCGGTTAAACTTCACTCGCGTTTATGTCCATATCGATCAGACCCAGCTCTCCTGATCGGCCTTTATAGAGAGCACCGATCAAACTATTAAGAGTGAATATCGGCCGATAATGATCGATCGGAGCATCGGACATTTTGACCGGCATGTTTTGAATTTACCGGTTTTTATTCAATTTTACCAGCTAAAAACCGGTAATTACCGGCTAACGGAAACCCTGGTGCTACCATGGCAACCAAACAATGGTGTAGCGGTATATTAAAGTCCGAGTGGAGACAGTCCTGAGTAAATCTGTTTTTGTCAGAAATCGGGAGACATGTGACCCCGAGAGGAAACCGGGAGTCTCCCTGCCGCCATGTTGGACTTTCCGGTTGCTCTTCCAACACCTCAACGCAGTTTACGTCCGAATTTCAACAATTTTCTTTAAATATTCAGTGGTATTTTCAATAATCCGCAGAACTACAAGTAGCTGGCAATACATGTATTATCTACTAGTGACGAATTTTAGATGCAGCCATTTTTCTTGCTATCTCTTCCCCCGCCGATCACAGCTCGTCCCTCAGCTCTACCTTCACTTATCTTTGTCTCATGATTGATTTAAAAAGTTCTCAGGTCTCTTTCCTCCTGAGGACTCTCTCCGTCGGGCTCTGGGCTCTCGCTCAAAAAGATATATTAAAAAAAACACCTTCACTTTCTCCGTCTGCTTGCTTCTCTTATGCACGGCCAGGTCCGTTTCACGAGGCGTGATTTTTGGACGGCAACGTTCTCATTATTCCCGTCGACTGTCAGCAGATTCAGATTCAGACTCAATTTTAATTCTTGTTGGCAGCTGAGATGCATACATTTCACAAAGGACGGGAAAACAACACCGAGTTTTATTTCTGGCTCCCCGGTGAGCAATAGAGATACGGAAGAGATTACCACGGAAGAGGCTGATACATTACATTGTTTGTTTGTGATTTATCTTTTCAGAATAACACATGTCCAATATTATAGCTTCATGTGTTTTGTATCATGAAGAAAAGCTGGAGAGACACTACTGTATCTAGAAAGCAGACGAAATTTAAAGAGTCCTCTCCTGCTGATGTTCAGGTGTATATCAGTATGTAGTGTCTCTACTTTAAAGAGTCCTCTCCTGCTGATGTTCAGGTGTATATCAGTATGTAGTGTCTCTACTTTAAAGAGTCCTCTCCTGCTGATGTTCAGGTGTATATCAGTATGTAGTGTCTCTACTTTAAAGAGTCCTCTCCTGCTGATGTTCAGGTGTATCTCAGTATGTAGTGTCTCTACTTTAAAGAGTCCTCTCCTGCTGATGTCAGGTGTATATCAGTATGTAGTGTCTCTACTTTAAAGAGTCCTCTCCTGCTGATGTTCAGGTGTATATCAGTATGTAGTGTCTCTACTTTAAAGAGTCCTCTCCTGCTGATGTTCAGGTGTATATCAGTATGTAGTGTCTCTACTTTAAAGAGTCCTCTCCTGCTGATGTTCAGGTGTATCTCAGTAGTGTAGTTGTCTCTACTTAAAGAGTCCTCTCCTGCTGATGTTCAGGTGTATATCAGTATGTAGTGTCTCTACTTTTAAAGAGTCCTCTCCTGCTGATGTTCAGGTGTATATCAGTGTGTAGTGTCTCTACTTTAAAGAGTCCTCTCCTGCTGATGTTCAGGTGTATATCAGTATGTAGTGTCTCTACTTTAAAGAGTCCTCTCCTGCTGATGTTCAGGTGTATATCAGTGTGTAGTGTCTCTACTTTAAAGAGTCCTCTCCTGCTGATGTTCAGGTGTATATCAGTGTGTAGTGTCTCTACTTTTAAGAGTCCTCTCCTGCTGATGTTCAGGTGTATATCAGTATGTAGTGTCTCTACTTTAAAGAGTCCTCTCCTGCTGATGTTCAGGTGTATATCAGTATGTAGTGTCTCTACTTTAAAGAGTCCTCTCCTGCTGATGTTCAGGTGTATATCAGTGTGTAGTGTCTCTACTTTAAAGAGTCCTCTCCTGCTGATGTTCAGGTGTATATCAGTGTGTAGTGTCTCTACTTTTAAGAGTCCTCTCCTGCTGATGTTCAGGTGTATATCAGTATGTAGTGTCTCTACTTTAAAGAGTCCTCTCCTGCTGATGTTCAGGTGTATATCAGTGTGTAGTGTCTCTACTTTAAAGAGTCCTCTCCTGCTGATGTTCAGGTGTATATCAGTATGTAGTGTCTCTACTTTAAAGAGTCCTCTCCTGCTGATGTTCAGATGTATATCAGTATGTAGTGTCTCTACTTTAAAGAGTCCTCTCCTGCTGATGTTCAGGTGTATATCAGTATGTAGTGTCTCTACTTTAAAGAGTCCTCTCCTGCTGATGTGCAGCTGTATATCAGTATGTAGTGTCTCTACTTTAAAGAGTCCTCTCCTGCTGATGTTCAGGTGTATATCAGTATGTAGTGTCTCTACTTTAAAGAGTCCTCTCCTGCTGATGTTCAGATGTATATCAGTATGTAGTGTCTCTACTTTAAAGAGTCCTCTCCTGCTGATGTTCAGGTGTATATCAGTATGTAGTGTCTCTACTTTAAAGAGTCCTCTCCTGCTGATGTTCAGATGTATATCAGTATGTAGTGTCTCTACTTTAAAGAGTCCTCTCCTGCTGATGTTCAGGTGTATATCAGTATGTAGTGTCTCTACTTTAAAGAGTCCTCTCCTGCTGATGTTCAGGTGTATATCAGTATGTAGTGTCTCTACTTTAAAGAGTCCTCTCCTGCTGATGTTCAGGTGTATATCAGTATGTAGTGTCTCTACTTTAAAGAGTCCTCTCCTGCTGATGTTCAAGTGTATATCAGTATGTAGTGTCTCTACTTTAAAGAGTCCTCTCCTGCTGATGTTCAGGTGTATATCAGTATGTAGCGTCTCTACTTTAAAGAGTCCTCTCCTGCTGATGTTCAGGTGTATATCAGTATGTAGTGTCTCTACTTTAAAGAGTCCTCTCCTGCTGATGTTCAGGTGTATATCAGTATGTAGTGTCTCTACTTTAAAGAGTCCTCTCCTGCTGATGTTCAGGTGTATATCAGTATGTAGTGTCTCTACTTTAAAGAGTCCTCTCCTGCTGATGGTCAGGTGTATATCAGTATGTAGTGTCTCTACTTTAAAGAGTCCTCTCCTGCTGATGTTCAGGTGTATATCAGCATGTAGTGTCTCTACTTTAAAGAGTCCTCTCCTGCTGATGTTCAGGTGTATATCAGTATGTAGTGTCTCTACTTTAAAGAGTCCTCTCCTGCTGATATTCAGCTGTATATCAGTATGTAGTGTCTCTACTTTAAAGAGTCCTCTCCTGCTGATGTTCAGCTGTATATCAGTATGTAGTGTCTCTACTTTAAAGAGTCCTCTCCTGCTGATGTTCAGGTGTATATCAGTATGTAGTGTCTCTACTTTAAAGAGTCCTCTCCTGCTGATGTTCAGGTGTATATCAGTATGTAGTGTCTCTACTTTAAAGAGTCCTCTCCTGCTGATGTTCAGGTGTATATCAGCATGTAGTGTCTCTACTTTAAAGAGTCCTCTCCTGCTGATGTTCAGGTGTATATCAGTATGTAGTGTCTCTACTTTAAAGAGTCCTCTCCTGCTGATATTCAGCTGTATATCAGTATGTAGTGTCTCTACTTTAAAGAGTCCTCTCCTGCTGATGTTCAGGTGTATATCAGTATGTAGTGTCTCTACTGTTTCTACTTTGAAACCCTGAAGGCACATAAATAGGTCATCGTGTTGCCATGGCCACATCCCGGTGTACCTTACCTTTCCTGGGTGACGTCCAGAGAGTGAGTGTGTGTGTGTGTGTTCCAGAGAGTGTGTGTGTGACCTGGTTGGCAGGGTGAGCATCACTCAGAGGAATCAGATCACTTTCACTCTATACAGGGTTTCCCCACACACATATCAGACAGGAAGAGCATTGAGATGGTAGAAAAACTGTCAATAAAAGTAGAAGTACTCAGATCGTGTACTTGAGTAAAAGTAGAAGTACTCAGATCTTGTAATTGAGTTAAAGTAGAAGTACTCAGATCTTGTTCTTGAGTAAAAGTAGAAGTACTCAGATCTTGTACTTGAGTTAAAGTAGAAGTACTCAGATCTTGTACTTGAGTTAAAGTAGAAGTACTCAGATCTTGTTCTTGAGTTAAAGTAGAAGTACTCAGGTCTTGTTCTTGAGTTAAAGTAGAAGTACTCAGATCTTGTTCTTGAGTAAAATACATGTAGTGGAGTAAAAGTACACCATGTACCTCTGAGTAAATCTCCTTAGTTAATTTACACCACTGCTGTTGAGGTATTGTATAAGTATGTTACTTAAGTATACAGTCTGTGTACTTTACAGCTGGATAAATCTCAGTTTCAGAGGTATGTATTCCCCGGAGGAAACGGAGGATATTGGATGTTCTCATACTGCTGATATGCTGTTCTAGATATAAAACACTCGTCGTTGGACGCCGACCAACTCCGACATATGAAGATGTGGAACTGTAATTCAGAGCCGTTTCTCTCCTCAATGTTATTCACACATTTTGTCAGGCTCTCTTCAGTCCGGGGGGATTACAGGCGTTTCATTCGCTAAGCACACGTTAAGATGGCAGCTCAGATGTAATGCACAGCTTTCCCCGCCATGTATTCCCTGCTTCACGTCTTCTTCTTTCTCATTCACACAACATGGAGAATAGTTATCAAGTGGTCGTCTGTTTACTTCAGAGAGAGGTCAAATAAACACACAAACCTATTTATCATAAAGTGTGTAGTTATTTCGCCATAAGATAAAAATAACAAATAATATTGTGGTGACAGATTGCACCAAGTGAAGGACCAGTGAGCGGGGGGTTTGTTTACCTTCTGACCCCCCCCCACTCTAATCACAGCTGGGTCCATCAGTGCTCATTCTCATGCTGTTAATGTGGTGGCATCAGGTGTGTGTGTGTGTGTGTGTGGGGTTCAGGTGCAGCGGGGACACTCAGTGTTTGTTGTTGCTCGGCCTGCTTCTGCTGCACACACTCTCAACACACACACACACACACACACACACACACACACACACACACACACACACACACACACACACACACACACACACACTTCACTCCGGTGGACTTGAATGATAACAATATATATGGAGTCTTTAAGCGTGGCTCCATTTGTCCGACTGGGCGTCACTTTAGTCTCAGGTTGTGTGGGAAAGAACGACTACATGCAATTATATTGACTCCATATTTAGCTAACACTAGAATGAATTGACAGCCCTTTACCTTGGCAACTTGATACAACACCTTGAATTCCTCTGTGAACATTAAAAAAACTAAGAACACATCAAAATGTCAAGTTTCTGCACTCGATTTTTGAGCTTTAAGACAAACTACAACTCTTAATGTTAAAGAAAACTGCCTTTATCTGTTGTTGAGAGATATGTAAGTTCTGGATACTAAGGATGTCGAGAAAGTAAAAGTTGTTCCGACTTATGTTTTGTTCAGATTATGAATAAATGTCCCCTTCACATTAAGTGGAATTTCCACTACTTACTTATTCACCTTCTTCGTGTAGTAGCTGCACAAAAGCCCCGTCATTCATATTAAGAATGTAACGTCAGTGTTTCGTTCCTACGCTTTCCGGCTTGAAGCGTTAGCTCAAGTTCCAGGCAGCTAACGCTTCGGTAACGACCACATTAACCGTTAATCAACTCACTGTCATGCTACTGTTTCAGAGTTTCAGTACGATATTCAAACTAAGTGCTCGCGTCGAGGAAGAGAAAGAACCGCACAGACATGTGGGAGATAGGGCTGCAACAAACGACTAATTTGATACTCGATTAATGAAATGATTAATGGATTATTCGGATCGTTAAGGTTTTAACTGTACTACTACTTATATCGATACTGCTTATCGATCCCGTCCTTTTAACGATAGTCTTAACGGTTCTTTTGACAAGAAATAAGGGAAACTAACTAAATAATCTGATGACAGAGCCTCTAGAAAGACAGTGGAACCGTTCCTCGTGGTAGAAAGACAGTGGAACCGTTCCTCGTGGATGGGGCTACAGAGCTGCTAGAGAGACAGTGGAACCGTTCCTCGTGGTAGAAAGACAGTGGAACCCGGTGCATTCCTCCGTCTGGATGTGGAGCACTTTGATAAATGTTTAGACAAATTGCTCGTGTTACCGCCCTGACATGCTAAACTCTTATTGCACTTTTGGTAACGAGCATCGAGACGGGTAAAGTTTAACCACCTCGGAGCGCGTTCTCTCCACCATCTCCTCCGTGTGTGTGTTGCTGCATGTAGCAGCTGCGTGTGTGTAAACTGCCCCGCCCCCTCGCAAGCAGGCGGGGGAGAGATCTCTCGTCTGAATTGGGAAGATCGAAAATACATTATAGACGCATTTTGTAGTTTGTAATTAGAAACGCAGTTGGCGACACTAAGACTGCGATATAATGTTTATGTAGCAATAATACATATGACATGTTTTAAATGTATCCTGTACCGATAAAAAAGAGCGGTAACGTTGGAGCTTAACGGGGTGTAGAACACACGTGATGACGTCACCAACGAATCGACGACTGAATTAGTTGCCAACTAATTTGGTAATCGATTAAGTCGATTACTTGTTGCACTCCTAGTGGGAGAATGAGAGTGTAGATGAAGACCCCTGCAGATTTTCATCGGAGACCCCGTTTTTTGGCGGAAACAGAACTTAGTTCCTATATTTTTAAGTTATGCCAATTCAACTTGTGAAATGAGACAAACATTAGGAATGTATCTGGGCTAATGATCACAATTAGACTTTTAAAAAGCTATATTCCTGACCTGCTATCCCTCTGAGCCGCAGCCATGGAGCTAATAATGCTATTGGCCTTTTGTGCGGTAAAGTTTGATCGGTGTATTATCAGACGTGGGACCACCGTGCTTCTGCTTGAGTCTGTTTCTCCACTTAAAAGCAGCCCTAACACACACACACACACACACACACACACACACACACACACACACAGTCCCTGCACGTGTGTTCTGCTCCGGGGGAACGGCGATAGCGACGGTAATCCAAGCCTGTGTTTATTTTAAGAGCTGATGATGATCTGGAGATGGCCATTAAAAGCAGAGGGCGAACAATTTAAGAGCCGTAAATCTTAACGGAGGAGAGGAATGGGTGTGTGGGTGGGAGGAGGGGGGGGGGGGGAGGATTGGGCTTTACTGCCACTCAGATGTAAAATACTCCAGATGAATTGGAGCAATCTGGCCTCCATTCTGCGGTTAGATGTCTATCTGCGGTTTTGGCCCTGAAAGCATGTCCAGTCCCTGCTTCTTCTTTCTTTAAATCTTAGTTTACTTTCCCCTTCGGCTCGTCAAACAGATCCGAACGGGACACCATTCAGACCGAAAGAGAGTCAGGAATCGTCCCATTATTCCCACTATACCTTGAGCCACCGTCGTTTTTGGTCTACAACACACATGTGATAACTCCAAGGTTAAGATTTTTCATACATTCGATAATAGACAGAAAGATGGATTCAGACCACCCAGTCCTTTTAGCTGCATTAGGAAATCCTTATGGTAAGAACCGTGGTTATAACAGTAACCTAAAGTTGGCTGATGTTTCACAGTCTTTCAGCAAACTCCACAGCAAATGACTGATTATCATGTTTGACCAATGTCTATCGTTACCTGAGTAAATGGAAATACTGTTGAGTAGTAACACGTGTTCACTGAAATTGAGTTAATCACTTCCAAAAAGCTTAAAGGTCCCATGTCATGCTTTCCCGGTTATCACCCGTCCCCTTGAAGGTGAAGGTTGTTCTGCATGTGAACGGTCTGCAGAGTCTCAAACCCTCAAAGTGCACCCTGTAGCGAGTAAAACTCAAACACAGAGAAGACCTGTCTGTGCTGCCCCAGAACGCCTCGTTGGACATTTCCCTTTTTCCATTGTTTGCTTCCTGGGTTCTGTGACGTGTGAACACCCAGATCAACAACAAATGATCGGATTGGCCCAAATGAACCAATCCGCGGAGCTCCTCACACACCAGGATCCCTTGGGTCACTAACAGGGAGTCCCATTGACTTGCATAGAGCTCCCTGGTTGGTAATAGACGAGTTGGGAAGGTGGAGAAATGCTCTCCGCAGATTCTCACAGCGTTAGAAACCTTTCTCAATATCAAGCCACACTTATTGTTTTTACTTCGGCTGTGAGTGTGTGTGTGCTCAGGATGAGTTTCGAGCTGTATCGCAGAGCCTGTCCATTCCTCGCAGCAACGAGCCTCGCAACGTCCCGACCAATCAGAGCACACTGGGCTCACAGGGAGGGGGGCAGGAGCTCCAACAAGCCGTTTAGGACAGAGAGTGAATACACAGACTATCCAGAGATGCTGTTTGAGAAACCAATGTGAGTTTGGAACATTGAACAATATAAATCTATTCTAGTCGACCTCAACAATGGAATCAGTAGAAATGGCCGTGACATGGGAGCTTTAAGTATTGGAATCATTTAAAAGTAATGGATAGAGTATTTGCAAGGGTAAATAAGCTAGTAGCATTGAAAAATGTTCTTGACTAAAAGTAAAGAACAGGATAATCAGTGTAAATCTACCCAACAGTAGTCGATAACACCTTGAAATAGATAATTAAAAGTAACAGATAATCAGTTTAAGCAAGTAGCTAAAGCAATACATAAACATTAGCCAACAGCAATTGATAAACATTTGAATAGTTCAAGGAAAGTGTTTGATAAATGATGTAATGGAAAAACAGTCGAGATAGTTGGCTAAAAGTAATGGATACGTCCAAATATCTGAACAAAAAAAATGCATAACTAGATAAAATAATCGGCATAAAGTATTGGAAAAATAAGTTGATCAGCTATTAGTACTTCATAAAACGTTCCTAAGCCAAAAGGAATTGAAAGACTACTCATTGATAATTAGTTGATCTAAATTGAATGATGAAGGGTGAGTAGTTCAAAGTGTGTACTTCTGACAGATACTTGGGGTCTCATGTTTCTTTATCGTCTTACTTTTCTGACACCGTTGATTGAGGCTTAGTCTTCTTGGCACTTTACCGGACTCATATTTAGTTCCCTGTGCTTTGGTCTCGGCGTTATACATTTGATACGTTACCCAAAACCCAACGTACAACCGACCGCGGTTCCACTTCTAGACTCTCTCCTTCTCACTGGGCTTTAGATGTGTGATGTAGTAATCCCTCCATATTTGATACCCTAATGCTAAACAAACAGATCGAAATTACACACATTCTTCCCCCAGCGTTCGTGAAGAGTTGTTAACCAAATACAGCTCCGTTTTCTCTTTCTGTCGCTCCCTCTCGGTGGAGACGTCCTGGCCAGAACGTTCAACTGAAATCGAGCACAGAGCCTCTTTTGTGGTCCGGACTTTTTTCTTTCTACAAGGTGTTTGTGAAACAGAACAGGATATTTCTCTGCTGCCTGTCTGCTCCGGTAAACAGCCGTGTCCTGCACACACCGTTTATCACACTCGAGGGGGGGGACAATATTTTGAAAATGCTCAGATTTTGTTTCTGTTCCTTGGCTTCTTTTTCCTTGTGAGTCTTTGTCTTTGTATGGAGCTGAACCACTGAACGCTTCAATAACCCGGCTGTGTCCTAACGAATGCTAAATGTAATACCTCGAACATTAAATTTGAACCAATCACAAAGACAAGATGCTGTGGATCTGCTCTCTACGGGCGGACACTTGGGGAGAGAAAGCAATTTCTGGGCACATGTTGGCTCATTTCTCCGGCTGTTGTACTCACACCACCCCTGACCCGGACCTGCCCCTTCTCTCAGACATCATACTAACTGCCCTCTCTCTACTGGGCCCACACCAACCCTCTTGTTTACCCCTCTTTGTGGTTCATCACCATTCATATTTATAGCCTACAACCACCTTTGGAAGAAATGTGAACTTTAGTTTTTTATAGCAAGCGCTTGCCCAGCTGGAATATAAATATATATATATAGCGTAATGCACACCGGCTGAGAGAAGTAGGTAAACATAAAAACGTCTCGAGTTAAGGGTCACCAGTGAATGATATTAGTTATTGACTTTCAAGGCGAAGATTGTTCCGATATAAAATTCGAACCGCCTCACTTCTGCTGCAGCCTTACTTGGTCTTGAATGATCGGTAGCTAACGGCTAATGTTAGCAACCTTTAGATAGATAATGCTGTGTGACGCACATTACTGGCAGGAAAATATTTACTGCCCGACCCTCAGCTGATCTGCTTTCATGAGTCCGACCTCGCAGACCAGGCTGAATCAGTCTTTATTTAGCGTTTCAGGCTAGTTAGCTTTAAGGAAGACGATATGATGAGCCTTATAACCCCAAAATGAGTCAGCAGTTTAGCACTTGCAGTCGCCTGGCCTGGAAGTCATGTTTTTTTTAGTTGTTAGGCTGAAATAAGAGATTATAAAGTTTTGTTCTACGATATAAAATATGATGTGAAGTCATGTGACCGTGCTGTAGTTCCTTTATAGCCCAACATTAGCTGCCTTTAGCTTAGCGGTGGTGACGTGAAGTCATGTGACCGTGCTGTAGTTCCTTTATAGCCCAACATTAGCCTCCTTTAGCTTAGCAGTGGAGACATGAAGTCATTTGACCGTGCTGTAGTTCCTTTATAGCCCAACATTAGCCACCTTTAGCTTAGCGGTGGTGACGTGAAGTCATGTGACCGTGCTGTAGTTCCTTTATAGCCCAACATTAGCCACCTTTAGCTTAGCGGTGGTGACGTGAAGTCATGTGACCGTGCTGTAGTTCCTTTATAGACCAACATTAGCCCCCTTTAGCTTAGCGGTGGAGACGTGAAGTCATGTGACCGTGCTGTAGTTCCTTTATAGCCCAACATTAGCCACCTTTAGCTTAGCGGTGGTGACGTGAAGTCATGTGACCGTGCTGTAGTTCCTTTATAGCACAACATTAGCCACCTTTAGCTTAGCGGTGGTGACGTGAAGTCATGTGACCGTGCTGTAGTTCCTTTATAGCCCAACATTAGCCACCTTTAGCTTAGCGGTGGTGACGTGAAGTCATGTGACCGTGCTGTAGTTCCTTTATAGCCCAACATTAGCCACCTTTAGCTTAGCGGTGGTGACGTGAAGTCATGTGACCGTGCTGTAGTTCCTTTATAGCACAACATTAGCCACCTTTAGCTTAGCGGTGGTGACGTGAAGTCATGTGACCGTGCTGTAGTTCCTTTATAGCCCAACATTAGCCACCTTTAGCTTAGCGGTGGTGACGTGAAGTCATGTGACCGTGCTGTAGTTCCTTTATAGCACAACATTAGCCACCTTTAGCTTAGCGGTGGTGACGTGAAGTCATGTGACCGTGCTGTAGTTCCTTTATAGCCCAACATTAGCCTCCTTTAGCTTAGCGGTGGTGACGTGAAGTCATGTGACCGTGCTGTAGTTCCTTTATAGCACAACATTAGCCACCTTTAGCTTAGCGGCGGTGACGTGAAGTCATGTGACCGTGCTGTAGTTCCTTTATAGCACAACATTAGCCACCTTTAGCTTAGCGGCGGTGACGTGAAGTCATGTGACCGTGCTGTAGTTCCTTTATAGCCCAACATTAGCCACCTTTAGCTTAGCGGCGGTGACGTGAAGTCATGTGACCGTGCTGTAGTTCCTTTATAGCCCAACATTAGCCTCCTTTAGCTTAGCGGTGGTGACGTGAAGTCATGTGACCGTGCTGTAGTTCCTTTATAGCCCAACATTAGCCTCCTTTAGCTTAGCAGTGGAGACATGAAGTCATTTGACCGTGCTGTAGTTCCTTTATAGACCAACATTAGCCACCTTTAGCTTAGCGGTGGTGACGTGAAGTCATGCGACCGTGCTGTAGTTCCTTTATAGCCCAACATTAGCCACCTTTAGCTTAGCGGCGGTGACGTGAAGTCATGTGACCGTGCTGTAGTTCCTTTATAGCCCAACATTAGCCACCTTTAGCTTAGCGGTGGTGACGTGAAGTCATGTGACCGTGCTGTAGTTTCTTTATAGCCCAACATTAGCCACCTTTAGCTTAGCGGTGGTGACGTGAAGTCATGTGACCGTGCTGTAGTTTCTTTATAGCCCAACATTAGCCACCTTTAGCTTAGCGGTGGTGACGTGAAGTCATGTGACCGTGCTGTAGTTCCTTTAGAGCCCAACATTAGCCTCCTTTAGCTTAGCGGTGGTGACGTGAAGTCATGTGACCGTGCTGTAGTTCCTTTAGAGCCCAACATTAGCCACCTTTAGCTTAGCGGTGGTAACGTGAAGTCATGTGACCGTGCTGTAGTTCCTTTATAGCCCAACATTAGCTTTTTATTTCAGAAACCCGTGAACGTTTGTTTGCCACAGAGATTATTTTCTGCAATAATGCAAGACCCAGGGAGATGCTAACTTGTAGTGTCATCCATGAACAACTCTATAGAAATGGCCACGTTACTAAGGGACTCAAACCAATGTAATATCAATCAATAAAAGTGCTATCTTTGCTACGATCAGTAAAGTACACATGTACCTCCATTGCTTTAGTGCAGTGTATTTTAATTAAGGCTGCATGTGTACACTGTGTGCACGTGGAGTGTTGCTTTGTGGTACGAATGATGTACTGTGCATGCTGGGAATAATATTCCTCGGTTAACTAAGCCGTTTTTTTACATTGACAGATGCACACACACACACACACACACACACACACACACACACACACACACACACACACACACACTCAGGCGGACATGTGTTCTGCACAGCCTGTCATTACAGGAGCCTTGATGTGGTCACTGGCTAGCACTGAGGCCTCTTATTATTATCGTTTTATGACAACTTTCACTCTCTTGCGCTACACCACCCCCTCCCTTCCTCCCCTCCTCCCTTCCTCCCTCCCCCTATCCCTCCTTCTTTCCATTCCTTTCCTCCCGCCTCGTTCCAAACCCACATCCATTTCTCTTGCTGTTGCATTGGGACCTGTTTGTTTTCAGTGTGTAAACCATCCTGACACACGTCTCCAGGGCAAAGGGCGGATAGAGGAGTGTTTTCTGGGGAAAGGGGGGAGAGAGGGAGGCAGTAGACGGTTTGGTCTCCATTAACAGAGGCTTTTATAGCTTTGAAAGCTCTCTCCGACACCTTGTGGTTTGTCTCGTAAAAGTTACCCTGTTGACGAGGGTGTACTTAATCGTCCGTGTTCTTCCCAGGATCCTGTTGAAAGGTTATTATTATGTATTTATTTCAATCTCAGAAAAGAGGAGACAGGAATTATGCCAGCTAATAGCTAATTTCCATCTGCAGTCCTTAGGTAAAGTAAACGCAAGCAGAAGATCTACCTTGGTTGCTGATTGGCTAATGGTTACACATGACAAAACATCGTTATGACATCATAAAGTGGCCAAAATCTGATCAGCTCATTTTCAGACAGGTTTTTATAGAAATGGATCAAAAAGAGAGAAAATCTTTGTTCAGGAAACTTTCAGAGTCTCTTTCCACAGAGGGGACACATGTTGATGTAGAAGAGACATGAAGAAGAGGGGACACATGTTGATGTAGAAGAGACATAAAGAAGAGGGGACACATGTTGATGTAGAAGAGACATGAAGAAGAGGGGACACATGTTGATGTAGAAGAGACATGAAGAAGAGGGGACACATGTTGATGTAGAAGAGACATGAAGAAGAGGGGACACGTGTTGATGTAGAAGAGACATGAAGAAGAGGGGACACGTGTTGATGTAGAAGAGACATGAAGAAGAGGGGACACATGTTGATGTAGAAGAGACATGAAGAATAGGGGACACATGTTGATGTAGAAGAGACATGAAGAAGAGGGGACATATGTTGATGTAGAAGAGACATGAAGAAGAGGGGACACATGTTGTTGTAGAAGAGACATGAAGAAGAGGGGACACATGTTGATGTAGAAGAGACATGAAGAAGAGGGGACACATGTTGATATAGAAGAGACATGAAGAAGAGGGGACACATGTTGATGTAGAAGAGACATGAAGAAGAGGGGACACATGTTGATGTAGAAGAGACATGAAGAAGAGGGGACACGTGTTGATGTAGAAGAGACATGAAGAAGAGGGGACACGTGTTGATGTAGAAGAGACATGAAGAAGAGGGGACACATGTTGATGTAGAAGAGACATGAAGAAGAGGGGACACATGTTGATGTAGAAGAGACATGAAGAATAGGAGACACATGTTGATGTAGAAGAGACATGAAGAAGAGGGGACATATGTTGATGTAGAAGAGACATGAAGAAGAGGGGACACATGTTGTTGTAGAAGAGACATGAAGAAGAGGGGACACATGTTGATGTAGAAGAGACATGAAGAAGAGGGGACACATGTTGATGTAGAAGAGACATGAAGAAGAGGGGACACATGTTGATGTAGAAGAGACATGAAGAAGAGGGGACACATGTTGATGTAGAAGAGACATGAGGAAGAGGATTTTGCACAATAGGCTCCTTATCTTGGTTCGGGTTCAGAGTCTGCTTTTTGCTCCAGCTGTTCGTCTTGTCACTGAAACCTCTCCCGCCTCCTTTAACTGTGAGACGTCTTAAATTAAGGATGTCATTAATGCGCTGATTCCTGCCGGCCATTGGACGAGAGGGTATTTCATAACTTAAGATGCCACGACATTGCAGGAACAGACGCTCAACAATGGCGGTTTAAATGCGTTTCCCCGCCTGGCGACCTCTCACCGTCGGCCTGTGTCGTGACTTCAATTCAAGAGCGCCGGTTTTACCCGAAGGCTTTCACTGCACCATTCCCCTTTCTGCCGCCTCTCCACCTCTCACCCGACTGTTTGGCCTTGAGGAGTTATGGCCTCATGGTTTGTTTATTATAGTTTTGTAATTTCTTATTCCACTGACTGATGTTAAATAAACTGCACGGAGTCAATAGCCCGCCTGAAGGAACACAGGTGGACCGGGTTCATGTCACCTTTCCAAAGACTTCTCTGTTAGTTACACACTGATTAAAGGATGGGAGTGTCAGAACATTAAACACACACACACACACACACACACACACACAGTGTTTGCACATTAATTAACGAGGTCTCATGGAGGCCCTGCAACAGATGTAAATGAGTGGAGTCACCTGGGGACAGCAACAGGTAAATCCTGTTCGGATCGACACAGAGGCGCTACTTGTTTCTTAATTTGCGTTCTAACACCTAATCACCTCGGTGCCGCCTTTCAATATCTTTCATCTCTTTGTCTTTCCGCACACTTCGAACTCTGCACGGACGATATGCTTAGCGTTTGTTAGCGTCTTTCAGCTTTACAACAGTTTACTCTTTGATAGTGTTTCGGTTCACTTTCTAGACGCTGAAGGCAGCTATAGGGAACCGCAGTGACGCCGGACGTAAGTTAGCATTTCTCCACTTCCTGTTCCCTCGTCTCAGAGCCAATGGGATCTCTCCGTAGGGTTTAGGAAAATAGCTCCAAATCAGGTCTGTGGTTGAGACACATTGAGACGGGTCACGTTTTGTTCTACGTTAAATCCATCAGCAGTGACCCCACTGGTGATTTCTGAAGAGTTGACGTGTCTGAAAACCGAGTGGCTGAACAGGACTACAGAAGTCGTGGAGGCCGTTGTACGTCATTACGCCGAACACGTGAACACTCCTCTAAGTTAGTTTCTGTTCTGCTTGAAAGCAAGTCCTCCTGCAGACTGTTCAAACTCGTACCATCTAGAATCTGTGTGTTTGAATATGGATCTTATGTCGGCGTGACGTTGAAGCAGCGACCCGGCTGTAGTTCCTTTATAGCATAACGTTAGCATTTAGCTTCTGGCGACTAGATTTATGATTTAGAAAATTATAAAAGTAGGACAGACATGTGGAGATTATCCGACTGAACAAAACGTGATCCGTCTCTTCAATGTCTCTCAACCACAGACCTTATTTCCAGCTATTTTCCAAAACCCTATGGAGAGATTGCGTGTTTGAAGAAGGAACCGGAAGGAGTTTACTTCCGGGTTTTAGGACGCGTCACTGCGGTTCTCTATTCCACCCCAAATAAGGTTGCCCGCAGAAATGTCGATTTGCAGCTTTTTTAGCGTCTTTTAGCTCGTTGTCTTGGTTCAGTTGTCTTGGTTCAGTTGTCTTGGTTCAGTTGTCTTGGTTCAGTTGTTTTGGTTCAGTCTTGCTGCTCTTATAGTAAACATTTTTCCGTTCGAGAGAAACCCAACGCTGCATGAAGGAGAAGACAAGCTCAACTGAAACAGCTTACTGTCAGCTCAAGTTCTGAGAGCTAACATTAAAAGGGAACATTAATTTATATATTGACAATCGGTCACATGACTGCTAACGTCTTTTAGTTCCTTGTTTGCTTTAAAACTGCCCCCCCCCCCCCTGCTGTGAACAGCTGTTTAGGGTAACCCTGGTGACAGATGTGGATCAGTGGGTCACGGTGACACTGACTCTGTTATGTCAACATACACAATCTGCCTCTAGAGTCAATGAACTGTGTGCAGGCGTTGGACTGGGTGTCACATGTGGTTTCTGAGAATCAATGAGGGCATGGGCTGCCGAGAAAAAAAACTTTATTTATAGAGCACATTTACAAACGTGCTGTACATCAATACATACATAAAAAGCAGCATAAATACTCTTTAAAGTAGAGACACTACATACTGATATACACCTGAACATCAGCAGGAGAGGACTCTTTAAAGTAGAGACACTACATACTGATATACACCTGAACATCAGCAGGAGAGGACTCTTTAAAGTAGAGACACTACATACTGATATACACCTAAACATCAGCAGGAGAGGACTCTTTAAAGTAGAGACACTACATACTGATATACACCTAAACATCAGCAGGAGAGGACTCTTTAAAGTAGAAACACTACATACTGATATACACCTGAACATCAGCAGGAGAGGACTCTTTAAAGTAGAGATACCACATACTGATATACACCGGAACATCAGCAGGAGAGGACTCTTTAAAGTAGAGACACTACATACTGATATACACCTGAACATCAGCAGGAGAGGACTCTTTAAAGTAGAGATACCACATACTGATATACACCGGAACATCAGCAGGAGAGGACTCTTTAAAGTAGAGACACTACATACTGATATACACCTGAACATCAGCAGGAGAGGACTCTTTAAAGTAGAGATACCACATACTGATATACACGTGAACATCAGCAGGAGAGGACTCTTTAAAGTAAAGACACTACATACTGATATACACCTAAACATCATCAGGAGAGGACTCTTTAAAGTAGAGACACTACATACTGATATACACCTGAACATCAGCAGGAGAGGACTCTTTAAAGTAAAGACACTACATACTGATATACACCTAAACATCATCAGGAGAGGACTCTTTAAAGTAGAGACACCACATACTGATATACACGTGAACATCAGCAGGAGAGGACTCTTTAAAGTAAAGACACTACATACTGATATACACCTAAACATCATCAGGAGAGGACTCTTTAAAGTAGAGACACTACATACTGATATACACCTGAACATCAGCAGGAGAGGACTCTTTAAAGTAGAGACACTACATACTGATATACACCTGAACATCAGCAGCAGAGGACTCTTTAAAGTAGAGACACTACATACTGATATACACCTAAACATCAGCAGGAGAGGACTCTTTAAAGTAGAGACACTACAAACTGATATACACCTGAACATCAGCAGGAGAGGACTCTTTAAAGTAGAGACACTACATACTGATATACACCTGAACATCAGCAGGAGAGGACTCTTTAAAGTAAAGACACTACATACTGATATACACCTAAACATCAGCAGGAGAGGACTCTTTAAAGTAGAGACACTACATACTGATATACACCTGAACATCAGCAGGAGAGGACTCTTTAAAGTAGAGACACTACATACTGATATACACCTGAACATCAGCAGGAGAGGACTCTTTAAAGTAGAGACACTACATACTGATATACACCTAAACATCAGCAGGAGAGGACTCTTTAAAGTAGAGACACTACATACTGATATACACCTGAACATCAGCAGGAGAGGACTCTTTAAAGTAGAGATACCACATACTGATATACACCTGAACATCAGCAGGAGAGGACTCTTTAAAGTAGAGACACTACATACTGATATACAGCTGAACATCAGCAGGAGAGGACTCTTTAAAGTAGAGACCCCTTTAGTATGAAGAGCAGCAGGGGATCCTCTGCTGCTTAAGGTATCCATATGTTTATTTAAAATAAGGTAATAATTTAGTAGCTTCCTTTCCTTTCACGTTAAAATGCTAAACTACACTTTAACAGATGTTCCTTTGAGAGGTCATCCTTTTAAAAAATGTACACGACTCATTATCGTTTACATCAGGACTAAAGTGGAGTTCTCCGTGGCAGCTGCAGCGTGGCCTCCAGAAAGCAGCCGAGCACCAATAGGATTTGAGCGTTCCTTCCTGATCCATCTGTGCTCCGGGTGTGAGGGTAACTTACAGTAGTGGAGGGTCTCCTGAGGTCAGCTGGAAATCACAAAGACATGTGGAATGCTGAACGTCGGCCAACGCAAACAGGCAGCCTGGCTCTCCGTTTGTTCAGAGCTCCAGCTAACATTTTGAAAAGGGAAAACTCATCTCCCTGCTTTTACAACTGGTTACTCTTTAATAGTGTTTTGGTTTACTTTCCAGGGCTCTCCACTAACGTTTTTCACCATCCTCCCGGAACCGCCCCGAAATACAACTTAAGCCGTCCCGAATTTAAAATGTTAGTTTTTCTACATTATCATTAGTTAAAATCATTCAAAGTGACCTTTAACATAAATACAACATCATTCAAATCATTAGATGATAATTCATCAACCGTTTTATTTGAGTAAATCAGTCAAACACGTAAACAAAGGCCAAATGTATTTAAACAAACACAAACGAGAAAGTTACTCTAACATTGAATCCAATCAAGTCTCATCTAATTAACAAAAAAATCCAACACTGTCCTGAAGACAGAACCCGGAGTAACAGGATGACAGTCTGTAACACAGGAGACCTTTACGAACGCCCCGCCCCCTCGCACACAGACGGGAGAGAGAGATCTCGTCTGGATAGGAAAGATCGAAAATACGCATGTTGTAGACTTATTGCGTTAGAAACGGAGTTGGCGAAACTAAAACTGCGATATAATGTTTATGTAGTAATAATACATATGACATATATTTTTTAAATGTCTCCAGTACCGATAAAAAGTCAGATAACGTCGGAGCTTCACGTTACCACTGTCTTTAATAATTCCAGCCCGGGGCCCGTTTAATACCGGGGCTCGGTACCCATCCCTCCATGGGGAGAGGCAGCATATTGCTAAGGACTGAATGGAGGGTTCTCTTCTCAGCCTCATTAGGGGATGAAGAGGAGTGAGTGAATACAGAGGCCGGCGCTCCAGGGTCTGGTTCTGCTGTGCGTTTTCGTGATGTAACGGTAACAAATTGCACTCAACCCGCGAAATACACACACTCAATACATAGCTAGACCCACAGCTGTGTG
This sequence comes from Harpagifer antarcticus, assembly GCA_902827135.1. Taxonomy (NCBI): domain Eukaryota; kingdom Metazoa; phylum Chordata; class Actinopteri; order Perciformes; family Harpagiferidae; genus Harpagifer; species Harpagifer antarcticus. The sequence continues at coordinate 127,661 of CADEHL010001460.1, read as the reverse complement.
TGTGTGTCAGTTTCGTTCGTAGTAGAGTTAGCAGAGTATTTTTATTTTAACTTTCGTCCCAAAATAATCTTTTATCCTCCCGACCCTACCCGGGACGTCCTTAAGCTCCAGCCCTGCTTTCACTGCGATGTGTGAAACAGCTGACTGTTAGCTCCAGCTCTGATATCTTACATTTAGAGGGGAAGTTCATGGACCATCGATCACATGACTGCTCGTCTTCCACAAGAAAGTCCATTGTTTGTGTCTCGTTGTTTTGGTTTTACAACAACAGGCTCTTTTATAGTGTTTTTCTAAAGCAACATCTCGACACAGCAGGCAGCCGCTTTCTGCGAAATACCTTGGATGGAACTCAAAGATGGTTTTGTGTTTTTGTGGTTCTTTTTAACATCTTTCAGCTTTTCTTTTGGGTTTACAGCCTTTTAACCGGCAGATGTTTCTGTGGGTGGCCGGACAATATTGTGATTTGCTTATTTCTTTGCATATTCTAGCTTATTGTTTCGGTCTCAAGGTCCGTTAACACTGTTTGGGTTCAGTCTCACCGTTCGCAATGTTCAGCTGGTTTCTCAGGGTTCTGACGGTCATTAAAAACATGGAAAAGTCAAAATGCTAATTCCAGGCCCTGGAAAAGTCATGGAAAAGTCATGGAAATTCAAAATGCTAATTCCAGGCCCTGGAAAAGTCATGGAAATTCAAAATGCTAATTCCAGGCCCTGGAAAAGTCATGGAAAAGTCATGGAAATTCAAAATGCTAATTCCAGGCCCTGGAAAAGTCATGGAAAAGTCATGGAAATTCAAAATGCTAATTCCAGGCCCTGGAAAAGTCATGGAAAAGTCATGGAAATTCAAAATGCTAATTCCAGGCCCTGGAAAAGTCATGGAAAAGTCATGGAAATTCAAAATGCTAATTCCAGGCCCTGGAAAAGTCATGGAAAAGTCATGGAAATTCAAAATGCTAATTCCAGGCCCTGGAAAAGTTATGGAAAAGTAACTAAAGTTGCATCAAATATAATTTATATATTATCTAATCGCCGAAATAGTAATACTTTAATGATAATAAATACTGTATAGTACTGAAATGGCATTTAACTGTCGAGGTGTTTTGCTGGTGAGAGGTTTTAGTAACTTGCCTTGCCTAAAATGCTTATGATTAAGATAAAAGAACATTGTAAACAAATACAAGGCTATTCCCACGTCCCAAATAGAAAGGGGATTTAATTTTCTCTGGCTTTTTAGATACTGCTGTTACAACAACATATTTTGTATGCCTTGCTTTGAGACAGACACACAAACCTCCCCATTGAAACACATTAAGTACACACCTTTGACCCCACAGCCATTACTCCATAGATGCTTTTCATGTTTATTTTATTAGCTTTTCTTTTTAATGACTGATTTTAAATGCCATTTTCTTAATGTCTTTCATTTTTGTAAAGCACTTTGAATAGCCTTGTGTTGAAAAGTGCTATATAAATAAACTTGCCTTGCCTAGTAGAAGCTAGTAAGCTTTGTTTTAGATGTACATGTTTCATATGCAGATCTTATTTTCCTGCTCCATGTTCAAATAAACCATTTTCAGTGGAACCGCTGAGAAGAGTAATTTCTTTGGTCATGGAAAATTAGGTAAAAGTCATCGGTGAAGAAATGTATGAACCCTGTTTCTGCAAAAAAGTTTGGGTAGCCCAAATAAAAATGTGATTTGCTACTTTCTTTGGGGTCTTCCAGAAAGTTATTTTGGTATTACAGCCCGTTAATAGAGTTCTGGTTATCTCTCAGTGCTTTGTAACCTCCAGTTTTAGACACAGCAGAAGCTATTTCCTTAAGAAAAAGCTTGAGTGGCTTCAAAAACTTTAATTTAGTTTGTCTCAGGTTGTGCATCTGGGTAAAATAAGGGTTGGATTGCGAGTGTTTGATAATTAACGTAGAAATGACAGTCAAACGAATGTATTGTTTTATAGACTACTTGAATTCCTCTCGGGTCCTTCCCACGTCTCCTGGGTCATCCTAGCAAACAGGAAACACTACGTGATGTTTTAGTGCAAGAGGGGTTCTACTGCAGTTTACTATCCGACATTCAGAAATCTATATTGTGTTTTAGGGGACACACAGAGTGCCCGAAGAGTGGATGGAAACATTCAGGGTTCTCGTGTCAGTGGGTTTGATGCGGTTGGAGAACTAATTCGTCAAATGTGCGGTTGGCGGGTGGATCTCGAAAACCGGACTCTGTGGCAAACTGATGACAAGCTGCAGCTGATGAACCCGTGACTCATTGTGAGCATTGGAAACAGATGCGTTGGGTGTCACACTGTCTTCCATGTGGCTGGCAGTGTGGCTTGATTCGGGCATTGTGTTCACACATGGCAAGTAAATGCAACATTTTGCAAGTTTACAGGATGGTTTCAGGAACACCTTCCTCGTCGCCCGCAGAGTCCAAAAGTTTTGCATTTAGAAACCAGACTTCACAAGGAGCGGACTGGGTTTCCCCCCACACCCTCGTTTTCTAATCAAAACCACTGTAAGCTTCACCCGCAGAGAGACGATCCGAGAGGCTCAGCTTCTCTCCCGGCACACATCCATAACAATAGAGGGCATTTTGGTCCAGCAGAACTCAGTTGGTTAGAAGGGAGCAGTTAGGGTTTTACTTACAGAGACGGAGAGGGAACGAGGGGGAGAGAAAACAAACACACGGGGGTTGTTGAATTATGGGTAAAGACAGCTGAGGCTAACCAGGTTCGGTTTCCACGGTGCTGTGGGGGGGCTTACTGAAAAACAAAAAAGTCTATGACTCAGTGCTCAGCTCTCAAGGAGACTCGCAGACTTTCTCTCTCTACAAAAACACATGCAGTTGAATCAAAAAAAGGGGAACACCTTCAAAAACACAAAACCCCAGGGTTCAATATGGTCACGAAAATGTTCCACGTATCCTCTCTGTTAATGCCAGAAAGGGAGGGGGTTGGAAGGAGGGAATAGCGAGCGAGAGGAGGGATCTGTCCTCACATTTGCTATCAATTTAGTGCACTGAAAATAAGCACCAGGTTTCACTGGAGCCGAGTAGAACACCAGGAATGTTTTTCCATATAAAACCCGAGCGAGGGAGGGAGGGAGGGAGGGAGGGAGGGGGAGAAATCCAGAGATGTGGGGCTCGGAGGAGAGTGAGAAAAAGAGATTTAAGGTGAAAAAGTTTGAGACAAGCTAACAGACGGAGACAATAGCACCTTGGGTCCAGATGTGAAGCTGCAGTTTGACAGCTCATGAGGCTAAAGTGAAGTTTGAGAACCCGAATAACCCCGTCGTGAAGGACAGGCGATACCACCAGGCTCCGGGGCAGCTTCATCCCACAGGCCATAAGACTGTTAAACACCTGGACTTTCACATTCACCTGTACACATTATGTATCACTTGTATATAGACTCTTATCGCCCTATTTCTATTCTATTCTTTGTATTTACTTGCTCTATTTGATCTGTTGTATTGTGTTGGAGGAGCCTGGGACCTCAGATTGTCCTCGACATAACGACTGTAGCTATGACAATAAGCGCGTTGCATCTTGATGAAGACACACGGACAAATGGGGATTTCTAAAAAACATTTCTACATGTTATTTCTGCACATCTGTGGATGAAATCACCACCACCATGCAGCTGTTTCTGAAACCTTCCTCTGCACACTTTCAGTCTCCATCTGTGTGTGTGTGATGGTGGGGTAGAGACACCGGAGACTCCCACAGGGCTCTGATGAAGGTTATCCTTTCAGAAGATAATCAATACTGCTAGATTTGAGCAGCAATATGTTCCCATTCCTCACACAGTTCCAACAGATGTAGCTTGCTGCATTGTTTGCTGCACTATCCAGAGGTTCAGAAACATGGTGTAGTTTAGTGACTCACCTCCAAGCTACTTCTGCAGACGCAGGGTAGTAATCAGCTAATATGAAACAATAGAACATTTGATTTGATGAAGGAAGACATGCCCACACAGTGAGTCAGCTGTAACAACTAAACACTGTTCTGCAGTTGAGATAGTTAGTTAAAAGAGAAACTGTTTAAATATTTAGTTAAAGGCTCCATGCCATGGCCATTTCCACTGATCATAATTCCATTGTTGAGGTCTACTGGAATAGATTTAAATGATTGGTTTCTCAAACAGCATCTCTGATAGTCTGTGTATTCACTCTCTGTCCTGAACGGCTTGTTGGAGCTCCTCCCCCCTCCTCCTCCCTGTGAGCCCAGTGTGCTCTGATTGGTCGGGACGTTGCGAGGCTCGCTGCTCAGTGAGCTGGCTTACTGGTGTGGTTTCAGCGAGAACAAGCGAAACTCATTCTGAGCACACACACACACACACACACACACACACACACACACACACACACACACACACACACACACACACACACACACTCACAGCCGAAGTAAACACAATAAGTGTGGCTTGATATTGAGTAAGGTTTCTAACGCTGTGAGTCAATGGGTCTGCGGAGAGCATTTCTCCACCTTCCCAACTCGTCTGTTACCAACCAGGGAGCTCTATGCAAGTCAATGGGACTCCCTGTTGGTTGAAACTGTACGCTAAAGGTCCTGGTGTGTGAGGAGCTCCGCGGATTGGTCCATTTTGGTTCCCGGAAGAAACAAATGGAAAAAGAGAAATGTCCAACGAGGCGTTCTGGGGCAGCAGACAGGTCTTCTCTGTGTTAGAGCTTTACTCGCTACAGGGTGCACTTTGAGGGTTTGAGACTCTGCAGACCGTTCACATGCAGAAGCCTTCATAACACACAAGGGGACGGGTCAGAACCAGAACAGCATGACATGGGACCTTTAAAAGTAAGCAGATACAGTGAAAATAGATGGCATAAAGTTACAAAGAAAAAGACAAATGGTTGTATTGGTTAGTTAGTGGAGTATAAATAGTTAGCTAAAGTATGAGTTAGCTAAATTAACAGAAACATTTAAGTCGTTAGCTTAAAGTAATCTAGTTAGGAGTTAAAACGTAAGCTAAAAGTAACAGAAAAAGTAGAAATAGTTAGCTAACATGAACAGAAACTGCTAAAATACTTGGTGAAAAGTAACAGATAACTAGTTACTAGCTAAAGTAATGGATCAATGTCTGGGACGTCAAGTTGTAAAAATAACATTGACGCCTTCATTTTATGAAATGGAAACTGATAATAGCAATGACTTCCTTACTTAAAGTCCATTGAGATGAACACATCTGGATCATAACCAGTAGTGTGTTGAAGGAGGCACTTCATGTGACAGGCTGTGGGGTAAATCAGGCACTAACTCTACAAAGCCAGATTACTACGCAGCGGGTGAGGAGTTTGTATACATGAGGTTTTTGGGGCACTGTGGTCGTCTTTTCACTGCAAAACGGACTCCAGCGACGGTCTCCAGTCGAGTGTTTGACCCTCGAACAAAGACCCTCTTCCCACCAACAAAGTGCTGCTCTTATGCTGGAGAAAGAGTGAGAGTAGAAACAAGGAGGGAGTTAAAGAGAAAGAAAGCGAGAGGGGAGAAAAGGAGGGGGTTAAGAGACGGACCAGATGTGTCTTTTGTTTAGATTTGAACGGAGCGGAAAGGAAGGGTGTAGGAGTTAGAAGGCGACCTTGCGAGAGAAAGGGAGAGAAAGTGGGAGTGAGTGGAGTTTTTTTGACTGTAATGAAACCAAAGCATTCATAGCCCAAAGCCCTGTATGTGGGGAGAGGGGGGGGGGGGGGGGAAGCGCCCTATACAGTATGTGATTACCTACCAGCAAAACCACATTCATTATCCTAATTGCTACAATGGTCCCGGCGGTTGGGGGCTGCATTGTTAACATTCGTTAGGCTCATTGACTCCAGAATTCATGGTGTCTGTCATTACAGGTCGCTGCGAAGCTCTCCAGGGCCCAGAGAGAAAAGGATCCTCTGAAGTCCTAGCTGAAACACTTTTGCTTGTAAAGAGCCTTCATTTTGTTAGAAGAAGTTGGTGCAAGTCAACGTGTACGGGAAGATGTAAATGTTCTGGAGAAATGGAAAGCAGTGTGCTTCTACCCATGTTCGTTATAGAGTGATGCTGTGATGACGTATTTTTGTAGGCCGACATCAGTATCCCGAAGGGTCCTTGGACAAAACGCCAATGGGATTCCTCCAAGTGATTTTGGATAATGTCAGAAAATTATCTCTGTGTCAAACAAACGTTTATGATACTTACACGTTTAGTTCAGCAGGATAATCTCCACATGTTAACACCACTTTATGATTTATAAGGAAATAGCTAATGTTGGGCTATAAAGGAACTACAGCACGGTCACATGACTTCACGTCACCACCGCTAAGCTAAAGGCGGCTAATGTTGGGTTATAAAGGAACCACAGCACAGTCACATGACTTCACGTCACCACCGCTAAGCTAAGGTGGCTAATGTTGGGCTATAAAGGAACTACAGCACGGTCACATGACTTCACGTCACCACCGCTAAGCTAAAGGTGGCTAATGTTGAGCTATAAAGGAACTACAGCACGGTCACATGACTTCACGTCACCACCGCTAAGCTAAAGGCGGCTAATGTTGGGTTATAAAGGAACTACAGCACGGTCACATGACTTCACGTCACCACCGCTAAGCTAAAGGCGGCTAATGTTGGGCTATAAAGGAACTACAGCACGGTCACATGACTTCACGTCACCACCGCTAAGCTAAAGGCGGCTAATGTTGGGCGTGATGACGTTGAGTCGTCTCATTTAGACACTTGTTAGCAACCCCCATTTTTAAATTCACCAGTGGAGTATTTACTGATATATTTGATGTCGTAGAACAAACGTTAAAATCTCCTCAGCTTCTGTTAACCACGGACCTTATTTCAGGCTTCTGACTTCAGTGAAATTAGTTCGACTTCAACATATTTCTTACTGTAAATAACGGCAAACGGAAACACTGGCTTACATCAGAGTCCTGTCCCCTGCGAGTTTAATGCATTCACAACAACCCACTGCGCATCTGTTTGGATTACCATGCATTATCATGAGTGCACACGTTCAGCATGTGTTATGCATTCGGGCCCTCGAAAGCAGCAAGACATTAAGCAAAACACAGCCAGAGGGGCCAAGATTTGAATGATTGAAAGACGAGGCCTTTCTTGCATTTTGCTGCACTAAATCGCCAGGCTTCCAGCAGCTTGTGTCAATATTTCACTGTGTGTGTGATTGTGTGTGTGTGTGTGTGTGTGTGTGTGTGTGTGTGTGTGTGTGTGTGTGTGTGTGTGTGTGTGTGTGTGTGTGTTCGATGTTTTCAGAGAGTATCGAGCAGATGACTGGTATGACAGTTAGAACATGTGCGTTGGTGAGCTCAGAGACTAACAGCTCAATCTGTTTAGTGTCGAGACCAGAATCAGCCCAGTTGGGGAATGTTGCCAGTTGTGATCAACAATATGTCCAGCAGTTGTTTGTGAGAGAGCGCCGCACATGGCTGACTTATTTTGCATTTCTTCACAGGAAATGAAGGACTAAGTATTTCATTAGTAGTGGACCCTGAGCATCATCTCCCTGGTTCCCTCCACAAAAAGCCAATGGGATTTCTCCATGTGATTTTGGATTATTGCAGAAAATTATCTCTGTGTCAAACAAACGTTTATGATTCTTACACGTTTAGTTCAGCAGGATAATCTCCACATATTACCACTTTATGATTTCTGAAGTAAAAAGCTAACGTTAGTCTATAAAGGAACTACAGCACGGTCACATGACTTCACGTCACCACCGCTAAGCTAAAGGTGGCTAATGTTGGGCTATAAAGGAACTACAGCACGGTCACATGACTTCACGTTACCACCGCTAAGCTAAAGGAAGCTAATGTTGGGCTATAAAGGAACTACAGCACGGTCACATGACTTCACGTCACCACCGCTAAGCTAAAGGAGGCTAATGTTGGGCTATAAAGGAACTACAGCACGGTCACATGACTTCACGTCACCACCGCTAAGCTAAAGGAGGCTAATGTTGGGCTATAAAGGAACCACACCACGGTCACATGACTTCACGTCACCACCGCTAAGCTAAAGGAAGCTAATGTTGGGCTATAAAGGAACTACAGCACGGTCACATGACTTCACGTCACCACTGCTAAGCTAAAGGAGGCTAATGTTGGGCTATAAAGGAACTACAGCACGGTCACATGACTTCACGTCACCACCGCTAAGCTAAAGGTGGCTAATGTTGGGCTATAAAGGAACTACAGCACGGTCACATGACTTCACGTCACCACCGCTAAGCTAAAGGTGGCTAATGCTGGGCTATAAAGGAACTACAGCACGGTCACATGACTTCACGTCACCACCGCTATGCTAAAGGTGGCTATATTAGAATTAAACGCTGACTCATTGCCTGGTTTAGGACTCGTTCCTGCACCACTCTTTTTCAAACCTCAGCTTCCCTCTCCTCCTCACAGCCTTGCAGAGTTTATGAAGCCAAACAACACACTCCCTCCTCTCTGTGGCTGAAGTGTGTGTGTGTGTGTGGTCTGATTACCCCCCCCCCCCCCCCCTCTGTGGTGTATCTCTGACCCGGGGAGTATGTAGGGCAGTGGGTAGTGTGAGGGGGGGTTGATGAGCGTTATGTGCCAGCGTGAGGCACATGATCTCATCCGTGTCCCCCTCCAATGAGAGCACAGTTGATCCCCCAATTCTTCCCCTATCCGCACGGCTATTTCTGACCTATGTGAATACCAGCTGACAGTTGTCGGGAATCCACCATCAATCTTCCTACTGACACATGAGTACGTGCTCACACACACACACACACACACACACACACACACACACACACACACACACACACACACACACACACACACACACACACACACACACACACACACACACACACACAGCTCATACCTATCAACATATGCATCAATGCACAGCAAGTGTTGCGTATTGATCCTCTTCACGTGAGGGATTCCCTTCACACTTTAGCCTCGTAGAACAGTAGTACACACTTCCAAGAAACTCAGGGCGGTTTGCTGATTTACTTTGGCTTCCTGTGCTGGCCCACAAAGCAGGAAGTAACAGAGAGAGAACCCCAACAAGAAAAGAGAACATTTTAATTTATAGCCTAACATTAGCCGCCTTTAGCTTAGCGCAGGTGAAGTGAAGGCATGCTTAGGGTCACATGATAAATATGGGAGTCTAGTTTATAAATGTGAAAAATGTGTGTGTGGCGTCTAACGGATCTGTCAATTCACTTTGAGTGTGTGTGTGTGTGTGTGTGTGTGTGTGTGTCCACAGGGACTAAAGTTAATGTGAGGTTAATGGGGGTTAACACAATCATAGAAACTGGAACAAATAGTGTGTTTATTGTTTTCTGAGCAGTTTGCAAGTGTCTCTCTATGACAGCGATGACAGCTCAGACTCTCTCTGGCTCAAAGCAGTGCATTTGAAGTGGCTTCTGGGGGGCCCTGGAGCGTGCCGAGAGGTCAGAGGTTACAACAACTGGGCCTCCCTGGACCTCCCCCTTTACCCCCTTAAACACCCACAAACACACACACACACACACACACACACTTACACCCCCCTCCTGTGCTCATGTCAGGTCCACAGATCACTTCCAGATCCCCCTGTGGACAACTTAACTCCTGAAACCCTCCCTCCTTCTCTTCAAAGACACGCGTATCTTTGCACACACACACACACACACACACACACACACACACACACACACACACACACACACACACACACACTCACACACACGTATATCATGAATAGGCCATTGTGTTTTTTTCTCAGGGTGTAACCAACAAGTGTTAACAAAATACATTGTGTTGCATTGTTTCCGTGTGTGTGTGTGTGTGTGTGTGTGTGTGTGTGTGTGTGTGTGTGTGTGTGTGTGTGTGTGTGTGTGTGTGTGTGTGTGTGTGTGTGTGTGTGTGTGTGTGTGTGTGTGTGTGTGTGTGTGTGTGTGTGTGTGTTGTGTGTGTGTGTGTGTGTGTGTGTGTGTGTGTGTGTGTGTCTGTGTGTCTGTGTGTGTGTGTTTTGTTCCCCTCGTAGAATCAGCGAGGTGTGAAATTGCACTGTCATCCGCTTCACCTGTTAGAAAGTGACTGCAGATTGTAGACCTGTAAGAACAGTTTAAGAGTAGTGGACTAAAGTGATATAATAATATAATATATTTATATTAGCATAAGAAGTTGAAGTAAGAATGTGCTAAAATGAAATAAAGATTTATATATTTTATTTAAAAAGAATAAATATATATAAACACAAACTTAAGATGTCAAAGTCAAAAAATTACAAAATAAATTAATATATAGAAACCCCCCAAAACATCCAAAGTAAATCTCCTCTTCTTGAGATCCATATCTGGGTTCCTCTCAGCAGCTTATCACCCTCCGACCCCCCCACACCCCCCTCTCAGTTTAACATCTGTTTCTACTGAGGCCCAGGAAAGAGGGGGGTGTGTGTCGAACTCTTAAAATTAATTAGCACATTACCAAACGCTCGAGTTAGTAGATTTCCCCCTCCTCCTCCAGCTCCAGATTTTTCTCGGGGTCTCGGGGGGCCGGTTTATCACCCCATACCCAATTAGAGCAGGAAGTGAGGTCACGACCCCGCCGTCAGGCCTCATCAGCTCCTGTGTCACCTGACGGGGGCCATGACACCACAAGAGAGGGAGGAGAGGGGGGGAGAGTTAATTTATTCATTTCCTCTTTTACTTAATCTGTTAACCTTCTTGAGCCTCTTACACCGGGGGGGTTAAAGAACTAATACCACGCTGTAAACATAACGTGGTTACAAGTAAGCGTCCTTGAAATGTATTAATATGTAAGAATCAGTCAAATGTAGTTAGAGTATTAAATGTTAAAGTGTAGAAAAGTCTTACATGGAGATAAAAACAACCAGAAAAAGTACGTTAAAAAATACTTGAATTGTAGACGATGCCAGTTAAATCTGTTTCGTTATAAACTGTTGTCTAATTTAATTTTTTATCTCTTAATTTCATGGAGTAACAAAAGCTTAAAAATACATATAGTCCTTACACACTGAAAGGCGGGGTAGGTAATTCACTTCAGAAACACTTGTTATATTACATGGAATGCTCTTAACGTCCCGATAGCAATGAATATCTGAAGTGCTTTGAAGCCGTGGCGCTGTAGAAAGCTCGACCAATCATCTGAGCCGGCTAAAGTAACTGGATGGTCTACCTGCCTGTCAGCCTTCCATCGGGGCACACTCATCTCGTGCCCTCATTGGTCATGTGTGCGTTCGTGTGTGTTGGAGGAGGGGCTCTGTGAGGAAGTGGCAGATTTCTTCCGGTTGTGTATTTTCAAATTCTAGCCACTCGAGCTGGTTTCTCCGAAATTACATACCCCACCTTTAATGTGTCTTATATTTACTTTACTGTAAATTGGTATTTCTACTTTATTAATGCTGTTTTTTTTTTTTGTTGAGATGTTTACATTTTAGAATTGTTTATTTCTACTCTTTTAATTTCTACTTATGTGCAATGCCTTGTTTTTTATGTTGCCGCAACTCAAACATTTCCCAAATTGGGATCAATAAAAGACATCTAATCTTAGTATCTTAATTGTAGAGGAGTATTAGAATGTAATGAAGTAAAATACCTCAAGTTGCACTTAAAGTAAAGAACTGTAATTATTAATTTCATGAAGTCACTTAAGCTTAAAGATACAGTTGAGGTAATAATGTTGCTATGAATTGTAGTGGAGTATTATGGCAGGGTATAGGAAAATACTCAAGTAAAGTACCTCAAGTTGTACTTAAACACAGTACATGATTAAATGTGTGGAGGGGTGATTTTGAAGCCATGATGCTAACAGAGTCTCTTTCTCTTTCTCCTCCATGTTTCTGCTGCTGCCGCCGTCTCAACTAAAGGTAAGACCACTAAAGTGTTTCCAAAACTCATTTCAAATCCCTGTCTCCTCCTGTTCTCTGCAACATCTTCTACTTCTGGTCGTTTTAAAGAAGACGCCCTACTCCTTTCTCATCTGTCTCTTCTACCATTTTCCCGCCTTTTTCCCCACGTCACTGTTCAGAGACAGACCTGATGGCGGCGTTTCTGAGCGTTCAGCATAATATCGCTATGACTTCTGTTTGTATTGGTCCACATTTTGTCCATATTAACGTCTCATTTCACCATTATTCAAAATCGTACATTGTTTGCTAGCATCTATGTTAGAGAGCTAGCAATTTTCTCTTTGTGCTGCCTTTGTCGGCACCTTGCTTCCTTTCTTTGTAGTACAACCACTCGCCAAAAACTCAACAAAATACCTTTAAATCATAAAAAAAAATACCATTGCCAAGTGCTGATATTGTAGTAGTGATAAAACATCAACACTCAATTTTCTGTATTTGACCCTGAAGTTAGCATCTCCCTGGTTCCCTCCAAGCTAATGTTGGGCTATAGAGGAACTCCAGCATGGTCACATGACTTCACGTCACCACCGCTAAGCTAAAGGTGGCTAATGTTGGGCTATAAAGGAACTACAGCACGGTCACATGACTTCACATCACCACAGCTAAGCTAAAGGTGGCTAATGTTGGGCTATAAAGGAACTACAGCACGGTCACATGACTTCACGTCACCACCGCTAAGCTAAAGGTGGCTAATGTTGGGCTATAAAGGAACTACAGCCCGGTCACATGACTTCACGTCACCACCGCTAAGCTAAAGGTTGCTAATGTTGGGCTATAAAGGAACTACAGCCCGGTCACATGACTTCACGTCACCACCGCTAAGCTAAAGGCGGCTAATGTTGGCCTATAAAGGAACTACAGCACGGTCACATGACTTCACGTCACCACCGCTAAGCTAAAGGTGGCTAATGTTGGGCTATAAAGGAACTACAGCCCGGTCACATGACTTCACGTCACCACCGCTAAGCTAAAGGTGGCTAATGTTGGGCTATAAAGGAACTACAGCACGGTCACATGACTTCACGTCACCACAGCTAAGCTAAAGGAGGCTAATGTTGGGCTATAAAGGAACTACAACATGGTCACATGATTTCACGTCACCACCGCTAAGCTAAAGGTGGCTAATGTTGGGCTATAAAGGAACTACAGCCCGGTCACATGACTTCACGTCACCACCGCTAAGCTAAAGGTGGCTAATGTTGGGCTATAAAGGAACTACAGCACGGTCACATGACTTCACGTCACCACCGCTAAGCTAAAGGCGGCTAATGTTGGGCTATAAAGCAACTACAGCACGGTCACATGACTTCACGTCACCACAGCTAAGCTAAAGGTGGCTAATGTTGGGCGTGATGGCGTTTAGTCGTCTCATTTAGACACTTGTTAGCAACCTCAGTTTTTTAATTCACCAGTGGGGTTACTGATGTATTTCATGTCGTAAAATATAAATCTCTTCAGGTTGTGTTAACCACAGACCTTATTCCAGGCTAACAACCAAAAACACATTCAGAAAACCATTGTAGAGCTAACGGGACATGCTAAAATGCTAACTCATCTTTGACTCATTCGCGCACCACTCTCTGAAATAACAGTGCGTGCTTGAGAGCTCCACGCGTGTACTTTTAATTAGGCGTATTTAATAAATGTAACAGAGTTAATGACTGCGAGTTAACTCAGAACGGTTTCATGATATTTTGGATTGGAGCCCTCCTTTTGTCCCGTTTCCTGTAACGAGGCTCCACTCCTCCTCTCCTTCTGTCTCCACTGCAACACCTTCATTTGTCTCCAGACTAACTCTTCCTCACCCTCTCCTCCCCCTTTGTCTGCATCTCAATCCTTCACTTTTCCCCCCTTTCCTTGCTTCATCTCCTCCTCCTCTGTTTACCTCCATCATTCCTCCAGATGGTTCGTGTTAAAACTCTCCGTTTGACAGCCTCTTTTCCCCCTCCTCGTTGATATTATTTTAACATGGCTCAGACCTGGAGGAACACAGGAGAAGGACAAGCAGGGGGTAAAAGGAAATTGCAAATATGAAACCCCCGATGTATTAAAAGCAGTTGCTCCGTCAGGCAGCAGTCGTCACAGGCCCTTTCTGCGTACTGTACTTTTTTAAACAAATAAAGGCACATATAACGTAATATTGATTTAAATCACATCTGTTAGGGTGATTTCTTCCTCCCCCTCTCCCTCTGCTCCACAGCTCTTGGATGG
>CADEHL010001460.1:97500-113328 GCA_902827135.1 Harpagifer antarcticus | reverse complement strand
ATCCCTCTTTAAAATGAAGGGATGCACATGGGTCCCAACGTTGGTACTAAAGCAACAATGAAGACATCTGTAACATACGTTCAGTCCATTGTTTGGATTGCTTTTTATTCAAATTCAGAATCAAATCCACAAAACATCCATTTCAGTTCATAAGTGAGCATAAACAACAACAATTAACTCACTTACTTCTGGTTTACATCCAGTTTTTATTCCTGAATCAGTTACAGTTAGAGCAACATTAAACATTTAAACCAAATGTCTAATGTGCATACAGGATGTCCAAGGTTAAAACAAAACGTTCTCCCATCCTACCATACAGGCATACAGAGGGCGATCACAGCAGCTTTGTCGATGCTTCAGTGTTGGATCATTGTGGGACTTCATGCCAGTAACTCAGAAATCACGTTGTACTAAAGTAAAACCGCCTCTGATTTCTCTACCAGTTGTCTCATGTGCTGTCGTGTGTCTTCTAGAGGAAAGCATCACACAGTTCACAGAGCAGGAAATGAAGGACACTCAATCTCTCCTCACCTGCAGCGAGACTCTCGGGATGTCGACGGTCCGTTTGTCTTCTCGACAGAACACCACTTTGGTCCAGACTGAAATATCTGCTGGATGGATCTGTGAGCCTGTTGGCTTTGGTGCTTTCAGGTCAACATGTCTAAAATAAGATTGGTTAATTGCCAATCACTATATCACTCGACTCACCTCTTATTCTGCTGGGTTCAAAGTCGCATACTCACATACTTAATGAAGGATTAACTGAAGCGTATATACCGTATGGATGTCTGGATTTGTTACAAAGAAAACTGCAACCAACCAAAGACTTTTATCCTATCGTGAAAATATTACGCAACATTTCCTGTTATCTGAATCAAGCTGTACCTTGTTTGCAAATGAGACGCCAACACGAGTGGCGACCAAGACAGTCTCAAGGCTCCGTCATATCTGGTTTAACGGCGCTGTTCAGATAAACTGAGCACATATTGTAATCTAACTTGTTTTTTGGTTATGTTTAGCCATTTCAAAGTGTTTAGCCTGGCTTGACATCTGACCTGATAGCCATTGTGAAGCGATCTGTACGTAGTTCTCATGAACTAAGTACAGATCGCTTCACACCCGAATAAGAATTAGGCAAATGAAGCCGCTGACGTCACTTCTTCTGCTTTGGGTTTACTGGCAGGCCGCAAGCCACTTCACGGCGTATACTGCCCCCCGGAGTCCCCGGCCGGAAGTCCCCGGAGTTGGGGAAGGCTTCAGTAGAAGCTGCTGGGACTCCCAGCAGCTTCTACTGAAGCCTTCCGAGTAAATCGCCAGAACGCCGACACCTCCTCATCTCCACCGCTCCCATGTTTTATTTTGTGTTGCCATAAGTTAGTCTCTCTGCGTTTCTGCGCTGGGCTAATGCTAATGCTAATAATGCTAGTGCTAATAATGCTAATGCGAGGATAATAAAATGGCGGCTTCACAAAACTTGTTGGGAGTTTGACGGGGCGTGGTTTGCAATCCGCCCAGCCAATCAGACACAGGAACCTTTTTCTCCCACGAAAGTCCGTGCTCTCTAGCAGGGACGGAAAAGGGGGTGAAAAGGTTCTCAAGAACTAATTTTAGTTCCAGATTTTTTTGGTGTGAACGCAACATTTCGGAACTATATCGGAACTAAAGTGGGAAAAGTACGGCGGTGTGAACGCGCCTATAGTTTCTTTGCAAGTCCAGAGAACAAATGAACACCTAAATCCAGCAGGAAACAGAATATGCCCATCCTTACGGCATTTAAGAGTTTAAGAGTTTCAGATTGTGGAAGAATGCCTCTCCGAACCTGAGAGGAAACCAATGTGTCAGCAGACAAGCTTCATATCATTGGTTTAAAGAAGTTCTATCGATGTGTCGACACCTCTTATTGGCGGTTTAATACCTTTATATATAGGACTTCTGGCTTTGAGTGTTTCAGGCGTCATGTGAGAAACAGATTGATAATGTGCGGAGCAATGGATTAACTGTTGGGTGAAAATGGACCAGGAGCGATTAGTGTGAGACAGACAGGAAACAGATAGTACTGACGGGAGGAGAGTGGGACTGAAGCGGTGGGAAAACCTGCATCCAATCAAATGTTTAGTGTTTACCTAAACCTACCTCTCCATGGTCTGAGGCTCAACGTTTGCTCAGGTGATAATTAGCTGAGATGCAGAAGATAAACAGACGCATGTAAACCAGTGAGCAAATGGGAGTAATTTGAGAAGGAGAGGGAGACAATGGGGGAGGTAAATGATGGGGGAGAAGAGAATGGGGGAGAGTATAATAGATACAGGCAGGTGAATGAGAGGAAAAGGAAAATCAGTTTGACATTGAATCCACGAGAGACTGCAGGAGGTTTAAAACTGCAGATATAAGATTATAAGAGAACTTTGGGACGTCTTTGGATATGGATCCAACCAATCATGATGATGTAAGTACCTGCACTCCACTTTAAAGAGTCCTCTCCTGCTGATGGTCAGGTGTATATCAGTGTGTAGTGTCTCTACTTTAAAGAGTCCTCTCCTGCTGATGTTCAGGTGTATATCAGTATGTAGTGTCTCTACTTTAAAGAGTCCTCTCCTGCTGATGTTCAGGTGTATATCAGTATGTAGTGTCTCTACTTTAAAGAGTCCTCTCCTGCTGATGTTCAGGTGTATCTCAGTAGTGTCTCTACTTTAAAGAGTCCTCTCCTGCTGATGTTCAGGTGTATATCAGTATGTAGTGTCTCTACTTTAAAGAGTCCTCTCCTGCTGATGTTCAGGTGTATATCAGCATGTAGTGTCTCTACTTTAAAGAGTCCTCTCCTGCTGATGTTCAGGTGTATATCAGTATGTAGTGTCTGTACTTTAAAGAGTTCTCTCCTGTTTTTCTAACCAACGTCTCTGTATCTGGGTAAAAATAGCCGTCGTGTCAGATCTATTTTAAATTCTCACTAATGCTCATTGTATTGTGTTGTTATGATGTACCTCATTAGCATCCTGACCGTGTGGTGAAGTGGGTGTTGAATCAGAGCTGTGTTTCCTGCCCTCACCCCACACACACACACATACACACACACACACACACATACACACACACACTCACAGAAGCCTCATAAAGGACTATTGCGTAACATCGAGTATTATTTAACGTCCCTCAAAAATACAAGTGTTAGTTCTGTGTTGAAGCACCTCAGTGAGATCGATCTGAGTGCAGACCAGACCATGACTCACACACACACACACACACACACACACACACACACACACACACACACACACACAGACACACATAAGAGGGTGTGTGTAGAGAGGGTATAGTGGACACGGCGTGGGAGTGGAGTGAGTGAGAGAGAGAGGAATAGACAAAGGGAAAGATGCAGCAACCAAAAAATCAAGAAGATATTTCTGTAGATTTCACCACCGGCATTTTGCAGTGATATAATAATATATCATTTTGGAGTAACAGTTCGCAACATTAAAAGTGTGCAATAAATAATTAAATATATATAAACACAAGATGCTCAATTAAAAATAAAATAAAAATAGATTTACATAAACAAACAAATTAAATATAGAATCAAATATTCATCTATTTCCCAATCAAACTGCCAATATAAATTAACCTACAATTGCATAACATTGATTGCTGTTGACCTGCTGATATGTTAGCTGCAAACCTAATTATATTATTATTCCTTAAAGCCAAATCCCTTTCTGTAAACTCACAGCCCGGAATAATCAAAAGTAGATTGTTTCCTGTGGCGGTACATTTGTTTTATCGTCACCTGTTTGTTTAATTATAGGTGTAAATGTTTAGCAGCGGGTTTTCATCAGGTTTCTGCAGGGCCCGTGGAGCTCAACTCCGTGTTAATGTTGTGTCTAAATGTGTTAATGTTGTGTCTAAATGTAACTCTGATACCCCCCCGCTGTGCAGGTAGAACGAGCTTCACATCGAGCTGAAGACATGGATGAGTGGGATGTTCCTCAGATGAAGAAGGAGGTGGAGAGCCTCAAATACCAGCTGGCCTTCAAACGGGAGAAGTCCTCCAAAACAGTGACCGAGTGAGTACTCTCTCTCCCGGCACACAGCTAATCAAACTCTAACAAATAGCACTTTCTAAGGAGACAGGGGGTTAGATAGTTTAGCGTAGGGGTTCCCAAAGTGGGGGTCGCGAGATGATTACAACATTTAAAAAAAGTATTATTGATAATAACGTGTGCATAGACATGTTTCAGGTATCTGTATAGTTTCCCCGCAGCGAGGCTTCCCGTTGACAATCCACTAGCGCAGTGTTTCTCAAACTTTTTCATACTAAGGACACTTAACCAATAAAAAACACTCACGGACCACCTGACTCCACACATATCCAAAAACAATAGGCCTGCTTTATAACAGCCTAATAATGACAGCTTAACCTTCTCTATATCGCTTCGTTCACACATTAAATCAACTACAGATTATATAAGCCTTTAGTTCAAATGCGATTTGAAATGCTCAGGTTTTCCACCTCTTATGAAATGTAGACTAGTTCTCGTCCGAGCCAACAGACTCACAGGTCGTTGGCTACTGAGAGAAATGCTAAATACACCGCATGTAGTACGACACAAACCTCCGCTGTGGATTTTCAAAATAAAACACAGTCAAACTCGCAGGCCCAGATTTACTCTCTGAGGCCAAAGAAATAGCTTCTTCTTTCAGCTTCATGCATTAAGCAAACCAAGAAACTAAAGAGACACAGCATGCAAAACTTTAAAAAGCGTATCCACTTCAAAGTTTCCCGAAGCTCTTAGGACAGTCCCATTGGTTCATTTTTCTGAGTTACAATATGAGCTAGAATTAGAGGAAGACGTTTCTGTCGAACTTGGTAATGGGATTGATTGCGTAAATCTGTTTTAACGCCGTACGGTTTCCAGTTTAACGCTTTAACGCTGGCAGCCCTGATGTGTGTACCTGTTTCGAGTACTTGCCTGACTACCATGGTCATACTGATAAATAACTGTTCAAGCCAATCTAACAATTACTTTCCTTTACGCCATGTTTTAGCGTAATATGACGTCAACTCAGCAATTAGCTTAGCTTAGCACAAAGACTGGTAGGGAACAATAGGGAAACGGCTAACTTAGCACAGCCCCAAAAGACATGGATGTGCTTCTAAATATCGGGTCTATAGATGTTTAATAAAGCATTTTTTAATTATCTATCGACATGTGTAATCAGGCGTGCACATAACTTTCTCAGTGAGGTACTCAGATGAGTCAGTGTTTGGTAGCCTACTCCAACTTCTGGCTCCACTCAAAGTTATATGATGAAGCCCTCTGTATCGCGAACGTTAGCGCAGCTGGTTGGCGTAGTTTTGGCACAGCTCCGTTGTACAGACCGACGTTAACAGCAGCCTGTCTGTGCGCACGGAGACCGACTCTGTCGTCCGGTGATCTAACCGCCTTCTGGAAAAGCTTCACCAGTACGTCGGTACGCAAATGCGCTTTGTGACACAAGTGACGGTACGCATGTCAGATTGTTGCCGCGCATGCGTACCTGTTATGTGCACCCCTGTGTATAATGATAATAAATGCTTCTAATCTAATCTCACCAAACGGTTGGTTGCTTATCCAACAAGCTAGCAAGAGAACGTTGGCTATCTATCTCACATATATCTATAATATATGTGAGTTTTAGAGGTAATTTAAAGACTCACAACCACCATTATCACAACAGTATTTAGAAATGAATCAAAAAAAGGAAAACAATTTGACCTTTTAAAAATAAATCTGAATCAAGTGATCAGTGCGGCATTTAGCAACTTTAATCACATTGACGTTTCTACTTAATAAACCCCATTTGCCTAAAGAAAGGCTGTGTCTTATGGTTGACTCCTCCAGAGGAAGTGAGTAAATGGACTCCCAGTTAGCACAGATTAACAAGCTGCTGTTTCCAAGGTAACTCAGTGGGATATTTCATTACACACCAATATAACCTCTCCTCGCATTAAGCGTGACATATTATCTGCTGTTGTTCATTGTAATAAGCACGACAATTAAATACCGATGACTCTATGGCAGCGTTAGTCATTACAATAATAAAACAGTGACTTCATTAACTGTCACAGCCGCTCTGAATCATTGAGCAAAGCTGCTTCTTCATCTTCTTCTTCATCATCATCACAGAGGAAAAGGACTGGCTGTGCTTCGTGTTGGAAAACGAGTATTCAGGGTCACCTTAAAAGAAAGTCACAGGCTCCTCCAACAGAGCAACAGGAATATATATAGGACGAATAAAACAGATAACATAGTGCAAGAGAATGTTTTGAGATGTGCAAGTTAATACACATATAATAGTTTAGTGCAAGAAGAGTCTATATACAAGTAAATGGAATATGATATACCTCTATCCACACACACGCTGAGGTTGCAGAGGATTACTAACGTCATGCTCTTCAGCTTCTGCCTCCTTTTCATGCCTTGTAAGGAAAAACAGTGATAGTGAATGTCAGAGGATGGAAGTAGTGGAGTAGAAATACTTTGTTACTGTACTTAAGTACATGTTTCTGGTATCAGTACCACGACTTCTTACATGTTGAACCCAAATACCTGTACTTTCTACTTCTTACACGTTGAACACAAATACCTGTACTTTCTACTTCTCACATGTTGAACCCAAATACCTGTACTTTCTACTTCTTACACGTTGAACACAAATACCTGTACTTTCTACTTCTTACATGTTGAACACAAATACCTGTACTTTCTACTTCTTACATGTTGAACCCAAATACCTGTACTTTCTACTTCTTACATGTTGAACCCAAATACCTGTACTTTCTACTTCTTACATGTTGAACCCAAATACCTGTACTTTCTACTTCTTACATGTTGAACTCAAATACCTGTACTTTCTACTTCTTACATGTTGAACTCAAATACCTGTACTTTCTACTTCTTACATGTTGAACCCAAATACCTGTACTTTCTACTTCTCTCATTTTTACTGAAGTATTTCAAAGCCTCTTTACTTTGACTTGAGTAAAGAAGTTTAGTCAGTTATTCTACTTTTACCAGAGTATTCTTAAACACGAGTATCTGTACTTCTACTTGAGTAAAGGATGTGTGTACTTTAACATCTCTGCCGGATGGACAGTGTTCTGGGAATCTAAAATGTCTCTCTGTGTGTCTCTCAGTTTGGTGAAGTGGATAGAGGACGGCGTCCCCGAGGACCCGTTCCTGAACCCCGAGCTGATGAAGAGCAACCCGTGGGTGGAGAAAGGGAAGTGCGTCCTTCTCTAGAAGACACCACCTTTCAACTTTAACCCACACAGATGAACCCCACCCTCCTCTCCAACCTCCTAACTTTTTTCACCGTGAATGTACAACAGCTGACTTCCCCCTCGAACACACACTCACACACTCCGAACTCTGGGTTCTTCCACACACACACACACACACACACACACACGCACTCACTGCAAGTTTGCCACTACAATGCATTATTACTATGATATATGGTGATCAATAACCCTTTATATATGTGTGTAGGATATATGATGACTTATTTATGCAGCTGCCAGTCACACGCTTTCTCTCCTCTCTACGTATGAAGCATAGCGAGTTTTCTTTCCACCATTTCTTTTGATGAACTGTAGGGGTATTGTCACTGCCAGACTGACTGGGTGAGATATAAAACACTTGCTGTTACAAAATAATCCGACATCTTCAATCGAAAGGTAATAGAAACAATGCACACTTTGATGGTTGACTTAATAACAACACTACAACTTTTACCCTTTGTAACACCAACTGTAAACACTAAGGATTTGCTCATGTTGGCCCACAGACAAAGGTTTGAATGTTCCCAAAGAGACCAACGCGGGCCACGTGTAAGTCGTATCGCATCTGAGGCTTTTCAATATAGCCAAAAAACACCAGAAGAAGAAGTAGCATTCAAGCTAGCTAGCCATCCCTACATGTAAGCTAACACTAACACATGTCAAATCCATGCTTAGAGCGACCTATTTCATCCAAACATCAATGGACTGGTGCAGGAATGAGGAATGTGTTAAAGTTAATGATACAACAGCAGGATAATGTCTACATATTAACACCGCCGCTTAATGATTTCTGAACTAAAAAGCTAGGCTATAAAGCTGAGCTAAGCTAAATGCTAAGCTAAAGACGGCTATTGTGATGGTGGTGGTAAGTAAGTGGTAGTGGTGGTCTAATGGATAGTGAGGTGGGCTAAAGATAGGAAGGTTGTGAGTTCAAATCCTGCCAGGAACACCACTACTAGTGTGCCCTTGAGAAAGGCACTTAGCCCTTACTTAGCCTACTCCAGGGAGAATGTCCCTGTAATCGATAATTGTCGCTTTGGATAAAAGTGTCAGCTAAATGAAATGTGATGACGTTTAGCAACCTCTGTTTTTAAATCCACCAGTGGGGGATTTACTGACGTATAAATCTCTCCAGCTTGTGTTAACCACAGACCTTATTTCAGGATAACAACCACAAAAACACATTCAGAAAACCCTTGACTTCCACACAAGCAAGTAGTCATAGGACTCATTCCTGCCCTGCTCCATTGTCTAAGGATTTTAAAGGGGTCTATCGGGGGTAAGTCTTGTTTGTGAACATCCTGCCGCCATAGAGGCAAGTTAAGATGCACGAGTTATAGGGAAAGTCCCTCGGTTCTCAGCGATGACTTCTAGCTTCCCAGAGTGACTCCTAGTTTCACACAAGCATGCTTATTACATTTACATCCTGATATCTGCGGTGTTTTTCAGTCATTAAGTCGCAATGTTTCATAGCAGCTCTGTTTGTTTTGAATTAAGCTAGGGGTCTCTGGGGGTTTACTCCTCCTTAGCTACAGCCCCTAAAGACAACATCAAACACCATGCACACACTACATTACTCTCTACACAGACCCTTTAACTTATTAACTTATTGATAACTCTGTATTTATTTATTTATTTATTTATCTCTTACCTTAGCCTTTGTGTCCCTCTTCCTCATGCCCCTTAACACACTTCTACACCTTGCCAGATCACCATCTACTACTGCCTTGTACACAGTTTCCTTAAAACGAGAATGTAAATACGTGGCACGATAACCACTGACCTCAGAACTGGCCTGTGTGTGTGTGTGTGTGTGTGTGTGTGTGTGTGTGTGTGTGTGTGTGTGTGTGTGTGTGTGTGTGTGTGTGTGTGTGTGTGTGTGTGTGTGTGTGTGTGTGTGTGTGGTGTGTGTGTGTGTGTGTGTGTGTGTGTTTGTGAGTGTGTGTGTGTGCTGATCTAACTGTGTGTATATGTGTGCAGATGTCTTTTTTGCATACATTTGGACATGAGGCTCCCATGTGGATTGTGAAGCACACACACACTTACTGTACATGCACACACACACATGCATCTGTGTCACACACACACAGACAGGCCTGAGGACGCACACACACACACACACACACACACACACACACACACACAGGTTATTGAGAGTGTGTATGAGAGGAGGAGTGGCAAGGATGTGGGATTCTGGAAATGACTCGGGACAGGGGAGCCTCACTTCGTCTCAGTACTGTAATGAGTCTCATTATATAACTTTTCTTCAACATGACCCCGTTCCCTAAAGGCTGTCGCCCCTCGGGTGACTTTGATATGTAACCGACAACATTTAATACTCCTTTTTTGTTCATTTAAACACTTAGTTTTATCAAAGAAACGTCCAATCTACGCACTTCCTTTCTGTAAAACACGTCAGACTGAGCAGATTGTTCATCCGGACGTACTGACATGTTTCAGATTCATTTCAGATATTATTTGGGAAATATAAAATCGTATGGCTTTAAATGAAAGATTTCCAGTACAACAACAAGCATATATGCAACACATCAACTCTACATGGAGCCATTGGGCCCGTCCACACAGCGGCGTGCGTTGAAAGCTTCACCATTCACTTTGAATGCCGAACTGCATTGTGGGAAGCGACGCTTTGCTGGCGTGGCTCGCTGCAAAAGTTGAGCAACTTTTGAAGCCTCGCGTCAGCCAATCGAATCGTATGCCAGTCCAAGCTCTAGCCAATCAAACCGCTGCTTGTGTGTCAGGGGCGGGAGATTCATGTGGTTGTCGAGCTTCAGACACGCCCGCCGGCAAGCGACAACGCACGCCGCTGTGTGGACGGGCCGTAAAGACTCCATGGTTCACTGCAAACCCCCCCTTGGTTCTGACATGATGGTTGAACAGTTTAGTCGTTGGAAAGTGTGTTAGCTAGTTGGCAGAATGACACTAAACGTTGGTATTTCATCATAAATGCATGTACTGTAGGGGGGACCTTTAAAAACTGCTTCCAAGGTACAAAGAAGGTTTCCCCGAGCTGCGTGTGACTTTCTTCCAACATGATCTTAGTTTAAAACGTCTTTGGGAAAGCAATGAACGCTGTCCGCAGAAAGCACGTGAGAGGGTTCCTGAGTCCGCCTGTCCCTTCTGTTTTTCTGTTTTCGGCATCTGTAACTCGTATGGTTTGTTTTTATATAATCTGAACGTGCGTATGTAAGTTATTACTATTATTATAACAACAGCATAAAATCTTGTCTAAATATCTAGCAACATAATCCTTGTGAGAGTGGAAACAATATTATGCATCAGATCAAGTCCGAGTGTAAAAATGACGATGAGCAATAAATTAAGATCATTTTTTATTGAATGTTTTACAAAAACATTTATCTTATTGAATAAAGTAGAAGATTTTTAGACAACTTGGTCGTCTTGGCTGTTTTCTCGTGTGTTTTGTCTGTGTTTTAACCCTTAAATGGGTATTTAAGATTTTGTGAAATTAATTGATTGCTTTTTTCTAAATAACATTATTACACAGTTATTACGCCTGTATGACACCCATGTTACACCTATGTTACATCATGATGACACCCATGTTACACCTATGTTACATCATGATGACACCCATATTAAACCCATGTTACACCTATGTTACATCATGATGACACCCATATTAAACCCATGTTACACCCATGTTACATCATGATGACACCCATATTAAACCCATGTTACACCCATGTTACATCATGATGACACCCATATTAAACCCATGTTACACCCATGTTACATCATGATGACACCCATATTAAACCCATGTTACACCCATGTTACATCATGATGACACCCATGTTACACCCATGTTACATCATGATGACACCCATATTAAACCCATGTTACACCCATGTTACATCATGATGACACCCATGTTACACCCATGTTACATCATGATGACACCCATGTTACACCCATGTTACATCATGATGACACCCATATTAAACCCATGTTACACCCATGTTACACCCATGTTACATCATGATGACACCCATATTAAACCCATGTTACACCCATGTTACACCTATGTTACATCATGATGACACCCATATTACACCCATGTTACATCATGATGACACCCATATTAAACCCATGTTACACCCATGTTACATCATGATGACACCCATATTACACCCATGTTACACCCATGTTACACCCATGTTACATCATGATGACACCCATATTACACCCATGTTACACCCATGTTACACCTATGTTACATCATGATGACACCCATGTTACACCCATGTTACACCCATGTTACATCATGATGACACCCATATTAAACCCATGTTGCACCTATGTTACATCATGATGACACCCATATTAAACCCATGTTGCACCTATGTTACATCATGATGACACCCATATTAAACCCATGTTGCACCCCATATTATATCGTAATTACCCTGTTATGACACCCATATTACTCCGTTATTACACCTATGTTACATCATGATGACACCCATATCAAACACAATGTTACGATGTTATTAGACCTATATTACACCCATACAACACCAATATTATATCATAATTACACTGTTATTAAAACCCTATTACACCGGTATGACACCTGTATTACAACAATGTTACACCCATCTTACATTGCTATTAGACATATATTACACCCATGCGACACCAATTTTACCCCGAATATTATACCGTAATTACACTGTTATTACCCCCCCATTACACCACCGGTAGGACACCTGTATTACACCCGTGCAACACCAATATTATCCCCATATTATATCGTGATTGCACCGTTATTACACCCATTTCAACACATACACGCCTGTCAAATAAATGCACAGGATACAGAAACCATGTAAGGGTTAAACTGCAAATCCAGCTAGCTAGGTGACAAGCTAACACGCTATCATGTATCAAACCAGCTAGAGAGTGGTGCAGATGTTGTATTTCTGTAGAAGACCCTGAAGGCAGCACCATGGTCCGTTTAGACACTTGCTAGCAACTGCACACATGAACAAGTCATTTTTAGAGCTACTTATTTCATCCAAAATCAATAGCAGGGATGTGGAATTTTAGGAGGCTAAAACGAAAGTTAGCATCACAAAGGCTCTCGCAACAAAGGGCCAATGGAATTTCTCCATGTGATTTGGGATTATTGCAGAAAATAATGTGTCAAACAAACATTTATGATACTTACACGTTTAGTTCAGCAGGATAATCTCCACATTTTAAAACCACTTCATGATCTCTGAAGTGAAGCTAATGTTTGGCTATAGCCTACAATGCTAAAGCTAAAGGCTAAGCTAAAGGTGGCTAATGTTGTGCGTCATGACATTTCTCATTTAGACACTTGTTAGCAACAGCTGTTTTTAAATTCACCAGTGGGGTATTTATTGACATATGTTATGTCATAGAACAAAGCGTTAACCACCAACAACACATTCAGATTAACCATTGATTAAGTGGTATATAAAGACGTTTAAAAAAAGGTATCAATATTAGTGAATGGTGACTTTACGACCATATTAGCATTCACAGTTTGATCTTGGAAAGTCAGCTTGCTATCTAGCTTTCAAACCCTCAGTATACTTCCTGCCTTTTTGCTGTGCGTTGCTATCCAGAGAAACTGCGGTTCTTTGTCTCTGACCATCAGTGTTTCCATTTCACTACTTCACATTTTACAGACTTCTTTAACAGCTATGTCTCCGGGACATGCAAGCAAAAAGTCTTTAGTTGAAATCTGCAAAGAGCACAAAGAACGAGGGACCGGAGACCTGGAGGGGAAATAAAAGAGACTGAAGGATGGGAGTCAGAGGCAGATGGTCATATAAGACACTCAGGGGAAGATGGAAAGCTACAATCTCTTCTCCTCCACTGCTTCTTGTAACTCATGAATAATAGAAAACATTAGATATAGGAGGGCCCTCACTTTCTGTCAGAGCCTCCTGGTCTCGCTCTGTCTCTTTCACCGGCTACCTTTATCTCCATCTTATCATTCTCACTGCATGAATCCACTGCGTGCTGCAGGGAGAATGTAAGCAGCTTCATAAACTAGTGTACGACCAAAAGTATATTGCCTCTGGATCTTAAAATATATCACAACATATCCTCAAGTGAGCCTATGCCATTTAAAAAAGAAAGGAATTAAACTAATAGGTAAAAAGAAAAAACCTTGCTTCAGCTTAATTCAGCTTTTAAAGGAACTACAGCACGGTCACATGACTTCACATCACCACCGCTAAGCTAAAGGAGGCTAATGTTGGGCTATAAAGGAACTACAGCACGCTCACATGACTTCACGTCACCACCGCTAAGCTAAAGGAGGCTAATGTTGGGCTATAAAGGAACTACAGCACGGTCACATGACTTCACATCACCACCGCTAAGCTAAAGGAGGCTAATGTTGGGCTATAAAGGAACTACAGCACGCTCACATGACTTCACGTCACCACCGCTAAGCTAAAGGAGGCTAATGTTGGGCTATAAAGGAACTACAGCACGGTCACATGACTTCACGTCACCACCGCTAAGCTAAAGGAGGCTAATGTTGGGCTATAAAGGAACTACAGCACGGTCACATGACTTCACGTCACCACCGCTAAGCTAAAGGAGGCTAATGTTGGGCTATAAAGGAACTACAGCACAGTCACATGACTTCACGTCACCACCGCTAAGCTAAAGGAGGCTAATGTTGGGCTATAAAGGAACTACAGCACGGTCACATGACTTCACGTCACCACCGCTAAGCTAAAGGCGGCTAATGTTGGGCTATAAAGGAACTACGCACCAAGCGCCTCGGACAGTCCTTTGTGCCTGTAGCCATCAGGCTGCACAACAAGGGGTTGAATATGAAAAATAAATCAAATTAAATCACTGGTCATAAATATACACCGTCTCCACAACCCATGTTAACTTGTCACTTTAACTTATTCCGCACTTTAGATTTTAGATGATGACAAAATATGTATATATGCTGACAGTTATTTTACTCTTATTTTTATTCATCTTCTATTTTCATAGTCTTTTATTATTACTATCATTATTTCCTTGATTTTATGTTATTTATTATTTATTTTAGATTGTATTGATCTGTGTGAATCTTTGCTGTACTGTTTTTTTTTTCACGCTTACCCTGTTGCTGCTTTGTACAACTGAATTTCCTCTCGGGGATTAATAAAGGTTCATCTTATCTTATCTTAACTACAGCACGGTCACATGACTTCACGTCACCACCGCTAAAACACACAAATTCGGGACGGGATTATATTTATTAGTATCTTTCTTGATCAACCATCCAATCAACTTCACATTTGGCCGGTGTATCAGTCAGGACGGAAAGAAGTGCAGAGTTGAGTGTGAAGTTGTTTGGATGAGCGATTCTATAGGAATACAGAAGGCCGAGCATTTGACCCGTGCCAAACAATAATATTACGAATGAAAGAAGAGGAGACGGTGGGACAGGGTGTGTCTGTCTGCTTTTTATGGGTCAGCTCCCCTCAATCCCTTCCACACACACTAACACACACACACACACACACACACACACACACACACACACACACACACACACACACACACACACACACACACACATACAAACTGACACACACACACTAACTAATGCACTCAATCCCCCTCACACTCACTGCTAAATCCTCACCCCCCATTGTCTCTTTCCCCCTGAAATCCTCAAACCATCGGATTTCCTACACACACACATACACACACACATGCACGCACACACACACATGCACATGCACGCACGCACACACACACACACACACAGACACACACTCCTCCAGTCTGTCTGCAGTCAGGGCTAATGCACTGGTTAATGGCCCTCTAACCCCCTATATTCACTCTCAGATTACACCCTCACACACACATGAATACACTCATCTCTGCAGGTTTGTGCACATTCACACATAGACTTAAACACACACACACACACACACTAGGGTGCACATACACAAACAAAACTGGAACTAATGGCCTGTTGGTCCTCAGCATCTACATTCAGGAGTGGATTAGGATTAACAATCCACACACACTCAGAAGAGAAACAGAAGCAATCTCTAATGCACATTCTGCTGGTGGTGATAATCTCTGCCTCTCTTATTCCCAACACACACACACACACACACACACAAACACACACACACACACCCGGCCGACTGCTCTCTATGCTGCTGAGGTCACCAGATGCCATCTAATCCGAGAGCTTTAATCCGTGCTTTCGGGGACCTTCTCCCTCTGACCCACTCTCTCATGAAGGCATTGCTCTGTGTTTTGAAAGGGAATATCGTTGCTGGCAGAAGCTGCATTTTTACATATGGTTTCCCAGTTGGTCTCAGACATGTTAAACCTCCCGTAAGCCTTTTTCAGAAGATAGTGTACAAACACAAAGCTGAATTGTCAACACTGGAGCTTCCAAAGAACGACCAAATCTGTCTCTAACGTCCCCGTCGAACTAAAGCTGCGTTCTGGATGCG
>CADEHL010001460.1:0-92500 GCA_902827135.1 Harpagifer antarcticus | reverse complement strand
GTCTGTCTGTATGTCTGTCTATCTGTCTGTCTGTCTGTCTGTATGTCTGTCTGTATGTCTGTCTGTCTGTCTGTCTGTCTGTCTGTCTGTCTGTCTGTCTGTCTCTCTATCTATCTATACTGTAAAAAATGGCTGTGAAAACCACAGTTATTTACAGTGTTTGTCCACAGTAAATTACTGTATACCATTTTAGAGTATAATACCGAGTTTCCAACCAAATATTACAGCAACTCTGGAGTTACTGTAGAAATAGCAGTAGTAACGTCCCAACTGTATAAAATCACAGTAACCAACAATGTACTGTAGATATTCACAGTAACCAACAATGTACTGTAGAAGATCACAGTAACCATCAATGTACTGTAGAAGATCACAGTAACCATCAATGTACTGTAGAAGATCACAGTAACCATCAATGTACTGTAGAAGATCACAGTAACCATCAATGTACTGTAGAAGATCACAGTAACCATCAATGTACTGTAGAAGATCACAGTAACCATCAATGTGCTGTAGATATTCACAGTAACCATCAATGTACTGTAGAAGATCACAGTAACCATCAATGTACTGTAGAAGATCACAGTAACCATCAATGTACTGTAGATATTCACAGTAACCAACAATGTACTGTAGAAGATCACAGTAACCAACAATGTACTGTAGAAGATCACAGTAACCATCAATGTACTGTAGAAGATCACAGTAACCAACAATGTACTGTAGAAGATCACAGTAACCATCAATGTACTGTAGAAGATCACAGTAACCATCAATGTACTCTAAATAATCACAGTAACCATCAATGTACTGTAGAAGATCACAGTAACCATCAATGTACTGTAGAAGATCACAGTAACCATCAATGTACTGTAGATATTCACAGTAACCAACAATGTACTGTAGAATATCACAGTAACCATCAATGTACTGTAGAAGATCACAGTAACCATCAATGTAATGTAGAAGATCACAGTAACCATAAATGTACTGTAGAAGATCACAGTAACCATCAATGTACTGTAGAAGATCACAGTAACCATCAATGTACTGTAGAAGATCACAGTAACCATCAATGTACTGTAGAAGATCACAGTAACCAACAATGTACTGTAGATAATCACAGTAACCAACAATGTACTGTAGAAGATCACAGTAACCAACAATGTACTGTAGATAATCACAGTAACCAACAATGTACTGTAGAAGATCACAGTAACCATCAATGTACTGTAGAAGATCACAGTAACCATCAATGTACTGTAGAAGATCACAGTAACCATCAATGTACTATAGAAGATCACAGTAACCATCAATGTACTGTAGAAGATCACAGTAACCAACAATGTACTGTAGAAGATCACAGTAACCAACAATGTACTGTAGAAGATCACAGTAACCATCAATGTACTGTAGAAGATCACAGTAACCATCAATGTACTGTAGAAGATCACGGTAACCAACAATGTACTGTAGAAGATCACAGTAACCATCAATGTACTGTAGAAGATCACAGTAACCATCAATGTAATGTAGAAGATCACAGTAACCATAAATGTACTGTAGAAGATCACAGTAACCATCAATGTACTGTAGAAGATCACAGTAACCATCAATGTACTGTAGAAGATCACAGTAACCATCAATGTACTGTAGAAGATCACAGTAACCAACAATGCACTGTAGATAATCACAGTAACCAACAATGTACTGTAGAAGATCACAGTAACCAACAATGTACTGTAGATAATCACAGTAACCAACAATGTACTGTAGAAGATCACAGTAACCATCAATGTACTGTAGAAGATCACAGTAACCATCAATGTACTGTAGAAGATCACAGTAACCATCAATGTACTATAGAAGATCACAGTAACCATCAATGTACTGTAGAAGATCACAGTAACCAACAATGTACTGTAGAAGATCACAGTAACCAACAATGTACTGTAGAAGATCACAGTAACCATCAATGTACTGTAGAAGATCACAGTAACCATCAATGTACTGTAGAAGATCACGGTAACCAACAATGTACTGTAGAAGATCACAGTAACCATCAATGTACTGTAGAAGATCACAGTAACCATCAATGTACTGTAGAAGATCACAGTAACCATCAATGTACTGTAGATAATCACAGTAACCATCAATGTACTGTAGAAGATGACAGTAACCATCAATGTACTGTAGAAGATCACAGTAACCATCAATGTACTGTAGAAGATCACAGTAACCATCAATGTACTGTAGATAATCACAGTAACCATCAATGTACTGTAGAAGATCACAGTAACCATCAATGTACTATATAATATCACAGTAACCATCAATGTACTGTAGAAGATGACAGTAACCATCAATGTACTGTAGAAGATCACAGTAACCATCAATGTACTGTAGAAGATCACAGTAACCATCAATGTACTCTAAATAATCACAGTAACCAACAATGTACTGTAGAAGATCACAGTAACCATCAATGTACTGTAGAAGATCACAGTAACCAACAATGTACTGTAGAAGATCACAGTAACCATCAATGTACTGTAGAAGATCACAGTAACCATCAATGTACTCTAAATAATCACAGTAACCATCAATGTACTGTAGAAGATCACAGTAACCAACAATGTACTGTAGAAGATCACAGCTAGCATCAATGTACTGTAGAAGATCACAGTAACCATCAATGTACTGTAGAAGATCACAGTAACCATCAATGTACTGTAGAAGATCACAGTAACCATCAATGTACTGTAGAAGATCACGGTAACCAACAATGTACTGTAGAAGATCACAGTAACCAACAATGTACTATGTGGCTATACTAGATATTTTATACACTTAGTAGATATATATTATTTGTAAGACCCTATGTCTTTGCAAACCGGAAGAACTACACATGTGGTGCTGATTTATACAAAGTGTCGTTGCACCTTTAAACACAACACAGAGGAATCAAAACAGACAAAAGTAAGGTAATAATCATCATTTGTATTATTATTGTGGCGGCTCGAAAGTAGACGAGAATAGTCGATCGCAGCCGGGGGAGGTCTCAAAAAGCTCGCCTGACGTCGGACAGCTCGGAGTCGGCTCGACTCGGTTTGCAATGGCAGAATTTTTCTTCTTTGCAGATGAACAATTATTATATCACTACAAATGAATGACTCAAGTGTCGGTTCATTTTAAAACAGGGGGGTTGAATCCTACATGTAAAAGACAGAACCACTACTTTGCAAAACTTCTTCCGTCAGTGGGTTTGACCAGTTTGTATTTATAAAGAATGCACACATGTGTTTAATCGTTAATGTCAGATATGTAAGGCAAGGCAAGTTTATTTATATAGCACTTTTCAACACAAGGCAATTCAAAGTGCTTTACAAAAAATGAAAGACATTAAGAAAATGGCATTTAAAATCAGTCATTAAAAAGAAAAGCTAATAAAATAAACATTAAAAGAAGAAATACATGGATAAAAGTTACAGTGCAGTCTAAGATATGAATAGTTCAATTAAAAGTAGCGACAAAAAGAAAAGTCTTCTTGCTGGATTTGAAAGTAGTCAGAGTTGCAGCGGACCTGCAGGTTTCTGGGAGTTGGTTCCAGATGGAGCATAATAACTGAACGCTGCTTCTCCATGTTTAGTTCTGACTCTGGGGACAGAAAGCTGACCAGTCCCTGAAGACCTGAGAGATCTGGATGGTTCATCATTTAGCAGGAGGTCACAAATGTATTTTGGGCCTAAACCATTCAGTGCTTTATAAACCAGCAGCAGTATTTAGAAATCTATTCTTTGACACACAGGAAGCCAGTGTAAAGACTTCAGAACAGGAGTGATGTGATCCATGTACTTAGTAAATACATTTGTTCCTGCTCAAGATTAGATTCAACTTTATTGTTATTGCACAGATTACAGGTACTGAGACAACGACATGCAGTTTAGCTTCTAACGGTGCAACAAGCAGTGAAGTGAAAAGTAATGTACACAATCTACAGAATAACATTTAGAATGAATTGAAAGATGAATAAACGGTGAGGGGTCTGAACAACAGGACACAGGAGTGGTTTAAACAAACTGGGTTTTTTATTTACCCAAAAGTCCACAGAAAACATCATAAATCAATAATTTCTAATAACTAGGCCGATAAAAGAGGTCAACAGAGAATACGAGTGATGGCAGTTTGACACTGAAGCTTCGAACGGAGCTTCAACCCTGGACTTCCTATTCCATAGAAGCAGTGCTTCAAATCACGTGACATGTGACGTCCGAAGCAGCAACTGCTTCATTTCCTGAATGAATCACTTGACTGGTTCGCGGTCCAATCAGGCGATTCAATGCACTGCCTCGTCTCGATTCTGACAGGTTGAAACAGTTTCAAACTTGAGCGCTTCAACACTTTATAACCGCTCTAAACAATGCGCAATGTGTGGGTTGTTGTCGTAGTTTGCGTTGTTGCTGTTGAGTTGTTGTTAGTATTGCATTTGAATTGTATCATTCATTATAGAGCAAGCCAGGAAGAAAGATAGGTCGTTCTGGGAAACACTTCGAAATGTGGAGAAGTTGTGAACAAAAAGACAATGAGTAATATCACAACACTTCAATAGTTTAAGGAATGAAAGCCCAGTTGATGGATCCGGCGGCCAGGATGCGGAGATGTCCTCCGCGCAGCTGGTTCAACGCCCCGAATAGTTAAACTTTTAATCAATGCTTTTCAAATGTAATACTTTAATAACTGATAAAAGGCCGTCTCCGCCCAAAAGATGTCCAGCACTCTTATTGTCTCTTCTCAATAACCCAATACACACAATTATCAATCTTTAATTGCAAATAGAACATGATATTCAGTCTTAGTGTGTGCATCGAATATTTTTCAAGGCAAAGATACGTTAAACCCACTGCAGCCTTGCACTTCGCCAGGAGAGGTCGCTGTAACTGAAGCTTTGAGAAATGAACCTATTTCCGACACACTTGTCCAAGTGGTTCGACGCTTCATTCAAAGCTTCATTTTGCCATCACTAGAGAATACCTCAAAGAAACATGGCATCAACTTAACACCTAGGTGTTAACTCAACAAACTGACCTGCTACAATGAAAAACCAAGGAACCTATCTACTGGCTTGGCCAAACCAAGTTGAAACCAAGGGATAATTCATAGTAACAGAAAACACAGAGGACACTGACAAAACCCAAATTCCCCCTTTAACATGGAAGCAGGTGGTCTGTCCCAATCTGTCCCAATTGGCTCCTTGCAGTATTTAGTCCTCAGCGCTAGGCCACGCCCTTTGCTGAACCAGGAAGTAAACTCCCCCAATGGACATGGTAACTCAAGAGACAAAGAAAGTAATTAATAATTATTTAATTAACTGATTAATAGTCAGTTAATTTATGTAACCCTAGCCAAAGTGTGACAGTCCGACTTCAGGCCGCTTAATGACAAAGCAAGTTAAGCTAACTGTACTCGGCAAGCTTATCAAAATGTCTTACACGTGTAAGGTTTGTAAGTTCAGTATGGGTCCATTCCTGCATGCATTTGGTTGTTTATATTCAAAGTGTTTTCAAATATTGTGTATTATCTGTGATCGTGATGTATTTGCCAAACAGTGCCTTTTGTTGTGTCTCGTCAAATGTGTTAGTTATGTTTATGTCTGTCATTTCATGTTTAGTCAGGTTTTCATGTTTATTCACGTCATGACAGGTCTGTCTATTTATGTCATTCATCTCTAGTTAAATCCCCGGTTGCGTTCAGATAGTTTAAAAATCAGCTCCTAAATTCTAACCCTATCGTCTATTCCTTGACCTCTGAGTGAAAGGTCACGGGGTTAAGGGATAGTGGATAGGAGAATTCAAAAGGACTTAGGAGAAGAGACTGCGGTACTTTAGAGAATCCGACTGCACTTTCACTATCCGACGTGTTTCTGATGCGCCAGCGGACGTCCTGAATGTGCGTCGGCTGCTGTGGGGAAACTATGGAAACTACAGTTCTCTATACAGCGGACTACAACATGGATGTTCAATAAGAAGGAGGGACTACTGTAAACTCATCTAGAGACTCTGCACCGTGCTCTGATGCTGCTGCTTTATGAACGTGGACAACAGAGAAACAGATTCCTCAGGACCAAAGTTGGAATTGAAATAAAAAGGAAAGTGAAACTTCTGCTCGTCCCCCTCTCCCTCCGGTCCACATTAATACAAATGATCCCA
Source organism: Harpagifer antarcticus (assembly GCA_902827135.1). Taxonomy (NCBI): domain Eukaryota; kingdom Metazoa; phylum Chordata; class Actinopteri; order Perciformes; family Harpagiferidae; genus Harpagifer; species Harpagifer antarcticus. The sequence continues at coordinate 86,294 of CADEHL010001460.1, read as the reverse complement.
ATACGTATGATTGTATGAAAAGATCTTAAAATCAATACAGATGTATTTATTATAAACGTTAGTCCTTAACATCTATCACTGTGGACATCACCATTTAAACATCTTTTAACAGTTGAACAAACCCCACACAGCTCAGTGAGATGTTGACTTTGATCATTTCAGTAAAAACTAACGTTCATATTTCTCTCTTTGATTATAATACTGATGAACGTTCAGAACAAAGCACTTTGGCAACTTACCACCTACGTTTTAAAAAGCTTAATAAGCACCGTAACTTTCATGATATAATTTCTCCGTCATAATCGGTTGTTTCCGTGAACGGCCGACTGTTGAGTGACGGCAAATGCTGCGGCTGCAATGCATTGTGGGGCAGCATTTTCTCCTCTCCTTTCGGTGAGGGAGGTCCAGTGGTTCCTAAGCTAAAGGAGGTTATAAAGGAAGTTTGAAACCTCCTTTCCTATCATCTAGAGAATTTGAACGGCACTTATCATGGCTGCCACTGAGGGACCTCCGGGTCATTTCACTCCGTTGGGAAGGTTCCTAGCTAAATGGACTATTGGAATGCAGCCCCCGTGTTTCATGTTGTCTCCTTTTCCACTTCCTGTTTCATTTTCCCTCTTGTTTCTCATTGCAGGCCCTGTTACTTCCTCCCTTTGTGTGTTTTCCCGCCATCGTCAGCGTCTGCCCCGCCCCTGATTGTTTCCACCTGTTCCCCCTCACCTCTTGTTTAAATAGTCCTGTCTCCCCCCTGTCCCGTGTCAGTTCATGTTTGTTCCCACGTGCGGTCGTGCCAGGCCTCAGCCAAGAGAGGATCGTTTCCAGTCAGGTTTTGTTAGTTTAAGTTTATTTTAGAGGGATTTTCTGTTCAATGACATTAAAAAGAAAATCGTTGTTACATTCAATACTGTGTCCCTGGGTCGTGCATTTGGGTTCTCCAGTTTGTGTCGAGGTCGTGACCTTTTCAACTACAGCACGTCTCTAAAATGGCTTCATATTCTTTGTGTTTTGTTATCGCCACTGTTTTAAAAATGCAATCTCCATGTTTTTGGATATTAATATCGATTGTTTTATGGATGAAAATATTTATCATTTAGCACAAGAAAATACATGGTCTTGATACCGTTCAACAATTAAGAATACATTGTTAAAATGTATTGTTTGCTGTCTCCCTGCAGTTATTGGTGAGCTTTAAAATTGTGTCGAGAATCTCTGGTAATCTGTAAGTTACCAGCATGACATGAAGTATACTATAATAAATAGTTTTACAATACTGATACTGTAACTTAAAATTATAGCATTAAAGTTTCTATTTTACAATTGAAACACTATTACCTTAAACATAAATACTTGGAAATTACTGTTTTATTTTACAGCTATAACACTACTGCTGTAACAAAGTAATTAAATATTACTGTGTTTCATTTTACAGTTAAAACACTACCGTAAACACAAATACAGTACTTGGAAGTTACTGTGTTTCATTTCACACTGTTACTGTAAATAAACACTTGTAAATACTGTGATTACCTTCACAGTATTTAACTGGCAACAATTGACAAGTTACTTACTGTAAAATGAACTACAGTAAGTAACTTGTCAATTGCTGCCAGTTAAATACTGTGAATTTCACAGTACGTTTCTTACAGTGTACCTATCCATCCATTGTTAGAGATTAAAAGGGATTGACGCTCCGCGTTTCAAATCTCTCCGCGTCCGTATGGAGCTGTTTATATGGAAGGAATCCAGTGCCGCCAAGTAAACAATAATCTACTTTAATGGCAATATAACAATGCAACACAATCAATACAGTACACATTCAATACAATTATCTTTGGGATCCCGAATTTACCTGGTGATCACGTCAGCCAGCCAGCCAGAGAAAGAGACTGAATCCAGTTGTGTCTTCTGCATTTATACTTAGAAGCAATGGGGGGGGGGGGCATCCGATCCCCCCCCTTTGATTGGCAGCCCAAATATCCCCAACACCTCAAATCTTAGGTTCCCCCAATCACAGGTGGCGAGAGCATTTGCATTGCAATGCAAGTCAAGACATGCTCCCACCTTCCCCCATCTCCCTTTGTCCTCAAAGCACATATGGTGGCCTCAAAGTCCAGCTCACAGTTTTACCCAAATAATTCCCATTTTTAAGCTTATCCATTGGAGCTAACATGAATACATTCAAAGATTCCACTACAAATCCCCCTTTTGATTTCAATTTAAGAAATCAACTATTTGAAGACATTCACATTCATTCTGGGATTCAGACTATTTAAACGTTCAGAAATGGCTCCACATATCAACTTCATACGACCGTGTTAGAAATACCAAAATATGTAAATAACTCCATACATCAATTACATCACTTAGTAACAACAAAGTTAAAACCCTTCAATCAGAATGATTGAGTATAGTCAATCGTAATAAGGTATAACCTTCACAGTGGTGATTCAATTAATCTGTAATCTGCAAAATTGCAGTGTCTTCAAGCTTTAACATTACTTCACGTATACTTCATTACGCTTTAGTCAAAATGAGATATTTAGGAGACAGCAAGTCTGTCTTCTCATAAATATCAACAACCTGAAATGCCCTGCCTCCTATCATAAGAAGAGGAAGCTGCAAGGTAATACACAGTTCAGAGCCACACATGATATCAGTGCATTAAAACTTCCCAAAGAGTGGAGACAACAGTATGTCTCCAACATATCCCTCCTGTTTATACTACGGAATAACATAGACCTTGGAAAAATACAAATGATTGTAAAAGATCAAAAATGCATATACAAAAGTACCCAAACGGCTGAGGTAGGTAGATTGTATAGGCACCTGTTTTAATGTAATCCCCATGGTCTAATTCTTTCTCTGTACATCGTCAGTTTCTATCACTCAGACCCGTTACTGTTTCCCTGCTAACGTCCACTCTTTAAATTCTACTGTGTTCTGTTGGTTTCTTCACTGGTTTGAGACAAGTGCCCTTATTGGAAATCACCTCCCTTTGTAGCCAGACTTCACCACAGTAGAGGCGAGTTTCTGTCTTTAGGTTTAAACAGCTTCACAGTCAGATGTATCCAGGATGGTCTCTCCACCACTCTAACTGCAGTCGATGTAGACAGGAGTGCTTGGTAGGGACCCTCCCACTTTGGCGAGTGCCTGCTCTTCCTCTTTATCGCTCTGGTGAACACTCACTCTCCTGGTTTCACTGTCTGCGTAGTGTCAGGTACTTCCATCCGTGGCGAGACCCGGAACTCCTGATACTGCGTCCTTGGATACGCTTCCCACACCGTGGAGTCGCCACCCTTGCTTGGACAGGTACAGCAGGCCCAGCACGAGGAGGATGATGACAGCTTTCACCCATCCTTCCTGGAGGTTTCCCCACTGCGCACTGATTCCAGTGGTACCAGATGACTCCTTTCCCTTCCAAGCGGACAGCGTGAGATGTCCTCTGCATCACCCGATGGGGTCCAGAGAACCTGGGTCTCAGCCACTTGGGTCTGATCGCTTTCAGCCAGACGAACTCTGCAGTGTTCGCTTCGTGTTTCTCGGGTCCCCCTTTTGCCTCTGCAACCTGTGTGGAGAAATCTGATACAAATCCCTCAAGCCTACGCTCAGGGCTCCTGGGCCTGGGAACTGGTGACCATGAGTGAGCTCAAATGGAGAGAAACCTGTCCCTTTGTTAATTGAGCTCCTGATTGACATAAGAGCTAGAGGCAATGCGTCTAACCATTTCATGCCTGTCTCTTCACATGTTTTGCTGAGTTTTTGTTTTAGGTTCTGGTTCATCCTTTCCACTTTTCCCTGAGACTGTGGATGATAAACTGCTCCAAAACTGTGTCTTAGCCCTAGGGACTCTTCTTCTCATATTATGCACTTATCCAAAAACCTTCTCTTTTCTCCTCCTTCTACAACCTTTTCTTATTTCCATTTCTAACCAGTCTTTTACTTATAATCTGTCCATTTCCTAGGACAGGTAAATACATCCTGCTACTGTAGTGTTCACAAATAAATCTCCATGCAAATTGCTACTGTACACTCAAAAGTGATCTGTTTCATTTTGAAAAGTCAGCTTTTTGAAAACCAACATGGCTCAGTTCAAAATTTTGTTTCAAAACAAAACTCCTCATCTCTTCCCGACATGATTTGACATAAAGATGATTTGCTACCACTATTTTTCATTGTGATATTTGTTCAAACAGAGACTGCATTTGTCTCTGGATTTAAATAAATGCCTGATGGCAGTATATGCATAAAAATAAAAATAAGTGTCCAGGTTTTTAACATCTGTCATTAAAGGAATGTATAAAAATAAGACATGTCATCTGATTAATCTAAAATCAGAATTCAACAGATAATTTGTGTAGTACATCTCACCATTTTTAGGGACGCTTAATTAACATTCTCAAATCTTCAATTAAGGCGAGACACCCCAGGTGAATAGGGTAATTTTTTTAACTTAAAGGTATCAGCTAGACATTTCTCCAGTTAATGTCTTACAATAAGGCAATTGTCTTTTGTATTACAAGTTTTCTGAAATAGCATGTTTAAATATGCAAATTAGCCATTATCTCATTAAATATGCACATATTTTAACACATTTCAGGAATCGAAATCTGAACTTTGGATAAAGCCAGGTTCCAAATTCTTGTTTCATTTTGTAGTCATATTAGTATCTAAGGCTTTTACAGAAGGGATTTTGGATATCTCTTTTTATCACTCAATAAATCAGAAAATACTGTCAACAGCCCTAAAATATCCATTTTCGCCATGTTTTTAGGTATACAATGTTGTATAATTCAGGCTATGAATTATATATGAACAAACCCTTCTGTAAAAGCCTTCATAATATTGATAGGAATATAACTGGAAGGTTTGGTGTCTCTACGTGCTTCTGAAGTTGAAATTTCGAACTCAGAGTAGGAGAAAAAACTCATTTTGAGAAAACGACCTTTAGAGATTGCAGTGAGGCGCTAGCTAAACCCTCCTGTTCTCTGGATGACAGCTCGCGCATCGACGCACTCCGTGAAGGTGTTTCATGTTCGGGGTCATTTGTTTTTTGTATATCTTGCTTCGTGCAAGAGACAATTGTTGTCGTCTTCTCTGTGAACGTTTTTTTTCGCCGTTCTTTTGCGATTTTGAGATTTCAATTTCTAGCGGAAAGCTAAACAGGAAGTGCTTTAGCACACCACGTGACGCATCTGAACGAATCACGTTGTCAGAAATTGACACCAGCCAATGAGATTTCGTTTCTTGGTTTAAGACCCCTTTGTGCTTTCACGATTGGTTGCTGATACAAAGGAAATGACCATATTTGGATCCGATGAGATTGTGCAGGAGAGACGGAGCTTTCCAACGATATCTCTGTTGACATGGTGCACACAGCGGTCGCGGTGCTTTATGTTACGTTAGAATGCTAACTTTTGGTGAATTTAGGAGAAATCTACAGACGCAAATAGACAAACTATAGTAAAATAAACACTTAAATGTGTATTTTGTACGTTTTCCTTCCAAAAGCCTGAAAGAAAACATGTTATGGAATCAAAATAGCACAAAATCTCAAAATTGACCAGTACTTGAAAAACGATGTTTTTGCCTGCCGTGTCTCGCCTTAACTTCACCTAAAAAGCTAAAACAGTGCTGTTTTATGATACCTAAAAAAATACTACAATAGATTTTAGACTATAAAAATGTAAAACTTTCATTAGCCCCCCCCCCCGAAAAGGTCTAAAATAATGTTTAAATATCAAATTAATAGTTTCCACTCTGTCCAGTGTAACACTGACATACATCAATATTGCCCTACAACCCCCCCTTTTCTGAAAAAGAATCCCATTTACTGTGTTTTCATTTTCAGAAACATCAGGAAAGAATGGTAATGCATAGGATGCAGAGGCGAGAGCCGTGACCTGGGACATGGATTGTTTGAGAGAAATGAACGCAGCTTCTGCAGCTTGTGTCCAGTCTAGTGTGGCAGTGAGATTGCGCATGCCTTTGTCATTGATGAGTTTTTCTGAGTTCAGCTGTTTTCGGGTTATACTCTGGGATGTAGTGTCTGCTGTAGCCTGTGAGGCCCACAAAAGACAACATGTCTTTGACTGTTTTGGGTTTCGGGTGGTTCAAAAGGTGTTCCTGCTGAACTTTACGACCCTGGCCTCCTGCTGTCTTTCTCTTCCTGTCCTGTTCGTTCCTGCTGAACTTTACGACCCTGGCCTCCTGCTTCAAAGTGTCCTCATAGCTGTCTTTTACGACCCTGGCCTCCTGCTTCATCGTAAATTAAGTTTGGGCTCCGTTTGAGATTTCTGATCTGAGTTAGAGACAACATTATTTTGCATTGTTCTAAAATATTCGACTCGTTCTGCTACATAGTCAAGAATGTCTCCATCTGTAGGCACCTCCGTGTCTTTAATACCATGAGGGAACAGAAGAGTGTTAACTTCATCTGTTTTTATGGGGATCAATCTCCTAATCTGTTCCCATTGCTCCCGGTAACTCCCTGGAATTTCAGAATCGTTTTTAGCATTCTGTCGTTCCATATTCACTTCACTTTTATTTATCTGACTCAATTAATATGTGCTCACATGTATTAATATACTGGGCTATTGTCGTAGTTACTATTAACGCGCTTCCCGTCTTCAATACCGGTCAGCAATGTAATGTTTAAACTCAACGCTTGAAGCTAAACTCATATAAAAATGTCAAAGGTGTACTACCCCCTTTCAGCCACTAGATGGCAGCAGCAGACCACAAATGAGCTTCACTCATCCGAGTGCATTTTTGAGATCCGCCGATAATGAGTAATTAACATAAAACAGACCTCTGGCTTTTAGCTTTCAGCCTTCGTCTGTCATGTAAAAACCCCCAGTTTTAGACGGCGACCCGATCTAAATATCGGGTTTCCAGGTTCTGTCTTGCGGGACTCAAAACACGCAACCCACAGACTGCACCGTCTCCACGCCACTCAGGACTATATCTACCTGCAGATCCGCGCCAAACTGCTCTATGTACGCCACGCAGGACTTTTCCGTCTACCTGCGATCAACGACTATGTTTCGTATATAATAAAATATGCATTGTATATTCCATTTAAACTTTAAAAACACTGTGAAACGCCTTCAGACAATCCTAAAATGTTAGTGTATTCAATCACAGACAATCGATTTTCATAACAGGCGTCTGTAAGTACCTTTATCTGTATAGTTGTGCAGGGCCCTGCCGATTGTCTGAGGTGTTTGAAAGCGTTTATTCCCGACCCAATCCGGTCGTCTGGATTCTTCCTCAGCTTGTTTTCTTGTACGTCGGGGGCACCATTTGTTAGAGATTAAAAGGGATTGACGCTCCGCGTTTCAAATCTCTCCGCGTCCGTATGGAGCCGTTATATGGAAGGAATCCAGTGCCGCCAAGTAAACAATAATCTACTTTAATGGCAATATAACAATGCAACACAATCAATACAGTACACATTCAATACAATATACATTCAATACAATATCTTGGGAACCCGAATTTACCTGGTGATCACGTCAGCCAGCCAGCAGAAAGAGACTGAATCCAGTTGTGTCTTCTGCATTTATGCTTAAGCAATGGGAGGGGCCATCCGATCCCCCCCCTTTGATTGGCAGCCCAAATATCCCCAACACCTCAAATCTTAGGTTCCCCCAATCACAGGTGGCGAGAGCATTTGCATTGCAATGCAAGTCAAGACATGCTCCCACCTTCCCCCATCTCCCTTTGTCCTCAAAAGCATATATGGTGGCCTCAAAGTCCAGCTCACAGTTTTACCCAAATAATTCCCATTTTTAAGCTTATCCATTGGAGCTAACATGAATACATTCAAAGATTCCACGACACCATATAGCAAGCATGCCAGCGAGCGAGCGAGCGGGCGAGCAGCGAGCATCGAGCAGCGAGCTAGCGAGCAGAGCCAGCGAGCCAGGAGCCAGGAGCGAGCGAGCGAGCGACTAGCGAGAGCGAGAGCGAGCGAATCTATCTACTATCTACGAGCTTTTTTACTAGCTACCGACCGATGGAGCTAGCTATCGATCTATCTATCTAGCTATCTAGCTATCTATCTATCGATCTATCCATCTATCTATCAATCTATCTAGCTATCTATCTATCCATCTATCTATCCATCTATCTATCCATCTATCTATCTATCCATCTATCTAGTCTATCTAGCTATACTATAGTAGCTATCTATCTATCTATCTATCTATCTATCCATCCATCTATCTATCTATGTTTACCTTTGAATTGTTATTTCTAGTCTTTTAAATTCTTCAAAGTCAACTTCCATTGTCAATCTTTCAGTTTGTGTGTACAGAGAGAGAGAGATCGAAATTCACCGTTTCACACAATCCCGAATACAAAATACAAATATATTTATCCTATATAAACACAATCAACAGACACATTTATACATATAATGTGCAATGGGGTCTTTTTATGCTGCTGCCACACAAACATTCCCCAAATTGGGATGAATAAAGTACTCCTTATGTTATAAACTGGGAACACGAGGCTTTCTGTTTCCCAGATGAAGCACCAGGTCACTGGAGGTTTATCTCCTATTTCTGTCTTCTCCGTGGAGCCTCATTTTCCCCACGATGACATCTTATCTCTGAAGGTGTGAAACCAGACGAGCTGCGAACACGGAGCAACACGCCGGCCCTCTGAGGGGTTTCTCCTGCAAAGCTTTTTCACATTAAACCTGGGCAGTTTGTTTCAGAATATTCTTGCATGTTATATTGGTTGAAATTGTCTATACATCAGAATCAGAAACAGATTCATCACCAGGTAGGTTGACACGTTTGAGGACTTGGTGTCGTGGTTCATACATAAAAGTAAAAATTAAATTAAAAACACAGATAGAAAACTATTTTAACATAACAAAATATTTATTTACATTCAAATAGAATTGGACAGACAGGAATCATTATTATCTGAGAACTCACAGCTCCATGGTTTCTCATGTTGCTTTGATAACTTTACATTCAAACATCTGATTTCTTCCATCTGGATATCGTGTCTTCAGACTTTACATTACATTACATTACATTACATTTAGCTGACGCTTTTATCCAAAGCGACTTACAATAAGTACATACGACCAGGAAGACACAACCTTGACGAAAACAGAATCATAAAGTACATCAGGTTTCATAGAGCCAAACATTTCAAGTGCTACTCAGCTGGCTTTAGAGAAGCCAGTCCTTTATTAGTATATAAGTGCTTTGTTAGTAATTCTATCGCTCGAAGTGGAGTCGAAAGAGATGAGTTTTCAGTCTGGAAGGTGTGTAAGCTTTCTGCTGTCCTGATGTCAATGGGGAGCTCATTCCACCATCTTGGAGCCAGGATAGCAAACCCACGTGTTTCTGCTGATGGGAACTTGGGTCCCCCTCGCAGCGAGGGTGCAGCGAGTCGTTTGGTTGATGCAGAGCGGAGTGCACGTGCTGGGGTGTACAGTTTAACCATGTCCTGGATGTAGGAAGGGCCAGATCCATTCGCAGCATGGTACGCAAGTACTTTATCTTTGGTATTTGGTATTTAATGCACTAGCCCAGGGGTGGCCAACCAGTCAGAGGTTAAGAGCCACATTGTGTCTATGTTACTGCAAAGGGCCACATCCAACACACAGTCACTGATACAGCTGGTTTCAGTTTTTTGTTTTCTGGAGAGAAGATTTCAACCATCTTTGTGACATTGGGATATAATTATTAAATCCTCTGGAGCAGAGAGGAGCTGTGGATTATTGTTATTGATTAATGCATCCGTGTTTCTTAGGGTCAACAACACTAAACTCACAACTTAAAATGAAAGCGTTTAGTTTATTTAATAAAAGAGCACATGTTCAATGTGAAAAGTGACAGTAGTTATAGATTATTTGCAATTTGGTTCTATATATATATATATATTACAAAAAATAATAATTATATATATTTTTTAAACACCTTGAATTTCAGGGGGGGGGGCGCGGGGCTCCGTTGTCGGGGCTCCGTTGGCGAGGCGCAGCGCCCCTCCAAGACAATGGTAGGGGAAACACTGGATAGTGTTTAATCAACGATAGGTGTTCCCCCCTCAAAGGTGATTGGTTCACTGCATCGCAGGTATTATTGTGATTGGCTCTTGGGCCACATCAAAATTAGACGCGCTGTCATCCTCTCATACTGACACCTGACACCACACACATGTAGGGAGAGCCGGGACGAAAGTAATGGAGCGATTTTATCCGAGCCCAAACAACTTTGACCGGCCAAATTACGCTAATACTTAACAGACCTACTAAATATCAGGTGTAACTGTCAGGAGTAGCTAGTGTTGTCACGATACCAACATTTTAGTTTAGATACCAAGTCAAGAATTGCGATTCTGATTCTTTTTCGATACTTTTCTTAAAAAAAGGGAAACAGTCTTAAATGTAATTATTGTGCTTTATTTCACACCAGAACCAGAACACAAACTTTTAAACAATGAGAACAATAAATACAATACATGACAAGAATTCGTATTAAATCAAATGAATACATGTCTGACAGACAGGCCTCGTGGTGTCCGTAGGCTCGCCCTCACTGTCAGAGTTATAGCTCAAATACTTCCACATTTCTCTTCTGGAGTCTTTGTTGTCAACAAGCCGAGGCGCAGCGGCAGCTGCACTCCCACTCGCAGCCATGCTTCTCCTTTTCTCACATGCTCTGGCAGCTAGCGCGTGCACGAGAGGGGAGGCACTTAGAGCGTGCACGAGAGAGGGGAGGGACTTAGAGCGTGCTTGAGAGGGGAGGGACTTAGAGCGTGCTTGAGAGGGGAGGGACTGCAGGCACGGCTGCAGAGCAGGGAGTGGAAGCAGAGCGCTGAACACACGGCTCTTAGTAAAACGGCGCTTTCTCACCGGAGCACTTTCCCCCGTCATTCTTAAAGTACTGATACTAATGAAACGGAGGAATAGTAACGTTTTTAACGGCAGGGTATCGCGGTACCTTTCAAGTATTGGTACACCGTGAAACACTAGTCAGGAGTCAGTGTCTCTCCCCCAAACTCACCCATATACATACCATCGATATGAACTGAAGAGCCGCATGAAACTAGGCAAAGAGCAGCATGCGGCTCGAGAGCCGCGGGTTGGCCACCCCTGCACTAGCTATTTCTTGCACACCCAATGTTAATAATATCCAATTGTATATTTTGTTAGCCTGTTATTGGCCCTTTAAAGTGTATATTTAGTCTTCAGGCTGGGCGTAAACTGGGCGTAACTCTACGTCCGATGTAGAACCGAAGGTTAAGACCAAACTAAAGTTATGACTAGTGCACCACTTAGATTTAAGCCCTGTATGTGTTGCGCCCGGGTGTAACTTTTACGCCTATGGAGCAGGCGTAAATCAGAAAGAGAGACTAGTATCCATAGTAACGTAAAACAGGCAACAAGGAAAATAACTATGGCAGTGCGTCTTGTTTACATGTTGTAACAACGAAAGGGCATTAAGACGAGAGAGTCGTCCGTGATGGAACAAACCTACTGGACATCGATTCAGTTAGCTGATAGAGCGGTTCCGTTTTGGCAGACAAGCCCTGTTTGATTGAAACGCTGCGCTCTCCCCAACCTTGCAGGCGCTGATTGCGCTCAGATTTTACTTTAATTCTGTGGGAGACATGATTAATGTTCATCGCACAACTGCATGTCGGGCTATTAGACACGTTTCCTTGGCTCTCCAGCGCCGCCTTAGGAATTATATTCACTTCCCAACACAAGAAGAAGCAGCGAAATCCTCCTGGCATCCGTGAGGATTTCAGTGGACGAGTTAACCGCAATCACACAATAAACATATAGCCTTTTATATTTGTAATATGAACGCTGTTGTTTTGCAATTGCATTTCAATAAGCTCCCATTGTGACCACATGTTTTCATTAGGCCGTTTTATAGCCTGTTTTATTTAAAAAACACACAAGAACATTAGATAACATTTGGAGAACTATTAACATGACATTGAGATAAAAACAAGTATGATTAGAGAATGGTGAATGACAAATTGTCTTCAGTGATTCTTTGCTGATTATTAAGAATTATAATTTAGAGTCTTAATTTCTCCTTCTCCAGCTCAATGTTGTCATGTTCCGCTCTCAGTTGTGCGGTCTCCACCTCCACACGAACCATCTCTTTCTCCACCAGTTCCCGCTGTAGCTCTGTCAAATCCCTCTTTCTTTTTCGGGGTGCGTGCGTAATTTTTCTCTTCTTTTGGTTTCTGTTATCCATGACTTCGTTATCCAAGTCTTAGTTTGATCTGAATGGAGGAGTTTGAGTGTTAAATTATGTAGACGTGTGTTGCTTGGCAACAATTACTGTTTCGCATGTATTCACGTGGACGCGCATCTTAAGACCAGGCGCAGCTACGACCGAGACTAGTCAGGCTTGGTGCACTCGGTGTAAATTCGAATCACTAAGTCGGATGTAGCTAAGCCCGACGTTAGAGTTAAGCCCTACTTTTTTACGCCCAGCTGGTGCACTCCACTCCAGATATATATCTTTCACTGTCATTATGTTCTTCACATGTAGCAGAGTTAAAGCTGTAGCATTAATCTTGAGTTGTGTTGCTGAGTTGAGTAGCGGAAATGTAAGTCCAATAATAATTCTGATTGTATCTGTGTTTTGGTCTCAACCAACTGTTACTGGAAGTTTCTGGCACGTTAGCTTCTTAATAATCACCAGCTAACCGCTATATTTCTCTGTCTATATATATGTATATATATATCGTTTTTTTATACCTACCTACCTACCTACCTACCTACCTACCTACCTACCTACCTACCTACCTACCTACCTACCTACCTACCTACCTACCCACCTACCCACCTACTTACCTACCTACATACCTACATACCTACCCGCCCACCTACCCGCCCGCCCGCCCGCCCGCCCGTCTGCCTGCCTGCCTGCCTGCCTGCCCGCCCGCCCGCCCGCCTACCTACCTACCTACCTACCTACCTACCTACCTACCTACCCTGAATAATTCCCACTGGACCTTAAAAAAAAGCATACTCACAAGTGTCTAGTTTCTCTTTCTGTTAATATTTAGCAACTATTATTTATTGGGAACTGCCAATACATATCCTGTGTACTAATGTGCACTTGCTGGTAAAGGAACAGGCCCCCATGTGTGGATCATTGATGTGTTTCTAACAGTGGAGGTCAATGGTAACACTGGGTAGATGTAATGATAAGATGTTGGAACACGGGGAAAGCCTGCTGTATTTTTCCATGGCTGTATATGGAGAGAGGATTTGCTTCATCAAGATGTGTTCACTGACCTGTGTGCTTTCTGACTTTAGAGCGTTTAAATCCCTTTGCCTTAAAAAGGAAACGTTGGTCCAGTTGTTTTCCTCTCCATGATCCACCTGCCTTTAGACTCTCCTCGCACTATTCTATTTTATTTGTATTTACTTGCACTATTTTATCTTTTGATTGTGTTGCTCTGTTGGAGGAGCCTGTCACCTAAGATTTTCAATGACATATCTAAGTACAAATGAGAATAAAGGCCTTGAATCTTGACTCTTGAATCCCTCCCCCCCTCTCTCATATATAAGTTAGAATATATGGCACTTCTTTACCGTCCTCTCCTCTCCTGTGCCGGGAGACGTGGGTCACTCAGGGGGCAAACTTCATTTCCGTAAATGAGGACAGAAAAAGAAATCCTGACACACTAGTTACTTAACGACACACTGCCCCCCCCCTCAACCCGACACAAGCCGGGACCTGTTTGTAGAGCTAATTAGTGTGTGTGTGTGTGTGTGTGTGTGTGTGTGTGTGTGTGTGTGTGTGTGGTGTGTGTGTGTGTGTTGTGTGTGTGTGTGTGTGTGTGTGTGTATGTGCAGGGTTGTGGCCCAGTTTTGGCTGAATAAAATAAGATATACTTTATTGATGACAATCTGGGAAATGTTTTCATCACAGCATCATGTAGACAAACACATGAATAAGAAGTAAATAAAAGATATACATATCAGCAGGAGAAACAAAATACACAACACAGTGAACATTAGCAGCAAGTATACAGTATATACGAATTCCATATAGGAAAGACATATATCACTAGATCTTAATAATACACAATATAAAGACAATATGGAATAAATTGAATACTCTACAATACACAATCTCATCAAGCTACATCAATATATCACACATTATACTACAGAAACATTAGCATTGGATCGTAGATTGTGAACTGTGGTGCCGACAGACGGGAGTCGGAGGTGGTGTGTCAAAAGACAAAGCTGGACAGGTTGATAACATTCTCAAGCCAGGGAAATCTAACAGACAGGGAAAAAAAGTTCCCATGCACTAAAATGTCCGTGCGGAACCACACCCCACCCATAGTTCCGTGGGTGAATGTCCCCACCACCACACAAGCCCACCCAGAATTCACCGTAGTCAAAATCCTCGCATCCTCGGCGAGTAACGCCAAAGGGGCCGAGGAGGGCGGGGCCGCAGGTGAGGGCGAGGGCATCAACGAGGGCAAGGGCACGGGAGGACGGCCCCGACGTGGAGGCAGCGTCCTATCGACGGACACGGTCTCAGGTCTGCCACCAACGTCCACTACCAGGCTTCTGTGCTTCTGTCCCCGTGTCATATGCCCTTGAACGGGCCTGCGTAAGGGGGCCGTGGAGGGCGTGGTGGTGAATGAAGACAAAATCCGCCAAACGTAGACCGAGGGACCCCCTGAAAGCGGGGTTGCTGTGCTGCGACATGGGGACGGGTGTGAATGTCCCGGCAGTCTCCAGCAGGGAGGAGCGCTGCCTGGCTGCAGACCAGGGCCAGTGGGTCGTCCTGTCCACCATCGTGAAGAGGTAGGTGAAACTGTGAGAGGAGGGCAGTGTCGACATTGACATGGTCGAACCTCTTCTCGGGAACCGCAACAAGTTTGAAAGGGGCTCTAGTATGGCGATGCACTTTAGCCCGTTAACAGGCCACGCATGAGTCGACCCAGGTCTTCACGTCCTTTTTAAGCCCCTGCTACACAAACTTCTGCGACATCAACTTCACGGACGGTTTCCTGCCGGGGTGGGAAAGGTTGTGTATCGCCTCAAAACGGGTCGGCGCCAGTTTGCAGGGACTAGCGGTCGAGGCTGACCCTTGGAGAAGTAAAACAACAACTTTGCGCCTGAGTCACCGACCGCGACCTCCCCAAGGCGTAATCCTGTGTCCTAGGCCTTGAGGGTCTGAACCCTGTGGTCAGAGGCCTGGTCCACGCTCATGGAGGTAATCGAGGCCCATCTGCACGGCTCTGATAACCGCTCTGGAGAGGCAGTCCGCGACCAAGTTAGCCTTACCAGCGATGTGTTGGTGGGCGAAACCACGGCTCGGCCACCTTGGACTTGCAGAATGTGAGTGGCTCGTGGTCCACGAACGCCGTAACTCACGGCCTTCCAGCAGGAACTGGATGTGGCGAATCGCCCACCAGAGGAGTTCCCTTGGCCTTCGGAGGGTGTGGGCAGCCCGGCGGATGAACCGGTGATAAAAACTCACCATCCCGGGGAACTCATGGAGCGCCTGAGCTGTGTGCGGTAAGGGAAGACGGATACGTCCTCCACTTTCGACGGGAGGGGGTCGGCTACATCTTTGTTGATGAGATGTCCGAGGAAGTGGACGGAGGGCAACCCGAACTGACCCTTCGACGAGTTGATAATCAGGCCGTGTTGGTTGAGCCTCGTGAAAAGGTCTCGGAGATGTGCCTGGTGCTCTTCTTCAGAGGTGCTGGCGACGAGGATGTCGTCTAAATAGACGAAGATGAATAGCATGTCTCTGAGCGCCGAATCCATTAGCCGTAACCACTACCGTTTTGGGGACGTCTGAGGGGTGAACCGGAACCTGGTGGTAGGCACACACGAAAATAAGCTTGCCCGCCAGGTGAACTGGGTAGCGGTCCTGGTGTAGTGGCGTCGTTAAGGCGGCAGTAGTTTCCACACGGTCGCCACCCGCCAATTCTTTTTGGGATCATGTGGAGTGGTGAGGCCCAAGGGCTGTCAGAGCGGCGGATGATCCCCAGACGCTCCATATTGGCGAACTCCAGCTTGGCGACCGCCAGCATGTCAGGGTTTAGCCGTCGGGCCCTAGCATAGACTGGGGGGCCTCTATTGTCAATGTGGTGCTCTCCGAGGCTATTAATAGCGAACAGACGTTGGGCTCGTTCCGGCCGTGATAACTCGAAAGTCTTGAGCAGGAAAGCCTTGAACGCTGCATATTTATCTTGGGCAGGGGGAGATGTAATAAGGCCCACCGTCCAGGCCGCCGTGGAGCTCCCCATTGCCGAGACAAAGTGGAAATAGCGTTCGTTGTCCCCTGTAATCTCGGGGAGGGCGAGTTGAGCCATGCTGCCGCGGAGGTCTACCAAAACGGCGTGATTTGCCATGTTCGGTTCAGTCTCGGATATTCAACAAGACTTACGTCGGGCTCACCAATGTAGTGCCGAGAGACGGGAGTCGGAGTTGGTGTGTCAAAAGACAAAGCTAGTCGTTGAATAAACATGGGACAGGATGATAACAAGCCCGGAAAATCTAAAAGACAGGAAAAGGAAGTTCCCGTGCACTAAAATGTCCGTGCGGAAACATACCCACCCATAGTTCCGTGGGAGAATTATGTCAACCCAACACAATATCCTGATTACGTAATCCCGTTACATGTAATCCGTTGCTCTAGAGAGGGCAGGTGAAGATAGGAGATGGAAAAAAAAAAGCAGAGGGAGGGATGCTAATGAGTTGCTAACAACGAAAGCACCCCCGTCCCATGTGTGTTTCCTCAATGTGATCATTCATACACAGCGTGAGTGTGTGTGTGTGTGTGTGTGTGTGTGTGTGTGTTTTCCTTGGTGGAGTCATTACCGGTTGTCCCGCTCTCTCGGGGGAGTCGTGTTTACGCAGCATGGTTTCTGGGATGTCAGCACCAGGAGTCGTGCATCCATCATCACCATGGCGACCAACAAACGCAACGATCATGTCACCTAAGGAAATCAAACACAACTCAGCCGACTGAAAACCATAAACCATGAGTCACATGAATTACCTTCAGTGACTCACAGAGGGCAGAGGGGGGAGAAGTACTCAGGTCTTGTTCTTGAGTAAAAGTAGAAGTACTCAGGTCTTGTTCTTGAGTAAAAGTAGAAGTACTCAGATCTTGTACTTTAGTAAAAGTAGAAGTACTCAGGTCTTGTACTTGAGTTAAAGTAGAAGTACTCAGATCTTGTACTTGAGTAAAAGTAGAAGTACTCAGATCTTGTTCTTGAGTAAAAGTAGAAGTACTCAGATCTTGTACTTGAGTAAAAGTAGAAGTACTCAGATCTTGTTCTTGAGTAAAAGTAGAAGTACTCAGATCTTATACTTGAGTAAAAGTAGAAGTACTCAGGTCTTGTACTTGACTTAAAGTAGAAGTACTCAGATCTTGTACTTGAGTAAAAGTAGAAGTACTCAGATCTTATACTTGAGTAAAAGTAGAAGTACTCAGGTCTTGTACTTGAGTAAAAGTAGAAGTACTCAGATCTTGTTCTTGAGTAAAAGGAGAAGTACTCAGATCTTGTACTTGAGTAAAAGTAGAAGTACTCAGATCTTGTACTTGAGTAACAGTAGAAGTACTCAGATCTTGTACTTGAGTGAAAGTAAAAGTACCAGAGTGTAGGAATACTCTGTTGCAGTAAAAGTCCTGCATTCAAAATGTTCCTCAAGTGAAAGTAGGAAAGTATTCTCATCAAAATATAGTGAAAGACAGTGAAAGTAGTCGTTGTGCAGATTGGTCCATTTCAGAATAATATATCTGATATGTTTTATAATGATTGATCATGAAAGTGTTCTCAAAGCTGGTGAAGGTGCAGCTAGTTTGAGGGTCACTGCCAGAAAGTGAGAACAGGATGAAACTGGTATCTGAACAACCTAAACTGTAACCATCAGATAAATCTCTCCCTGTGCATCAAACTCAAGAGATCAACATGTTCAGGTCAAAAGTTTCAACTCCTAAAGCGGGGTTTTGACGTAAGTCCAAAAGACAAAGATTACTTGATAAGCCTAACGCTTCAAAAATGTCTAATGAAGTTGAGATAAAGAAGTCACATTTATCGGACCACCAATGAGACGTCACGCTGATGCTAAGGGCTGACACAGATCTTATGAAGTGGTGTCAGTCACGAGGAAACCTCAGCCTCAGTATAATCTCCGGCCTCATCACAACATGCAGATATTTTTATATATTTTTACATTGAATATTGAGCAGTGGTGATTCAAAAACGTTCACACAAAACCCCACGGACTAATCTCCTTACTCTGGTGATATGAGACTGCTATGTGAAGAACTGGGACCGGCCTCAATGAGCCTTTTGACTTGAACTCCTCAGCTTTGAGGGGAATATAGTATCTAGTGAGACTGCTATGCGTAGGCGTTGGACCAGCCCCATTGAGCGTGTCCCCCTTAAGCTCCTCGGCCATGAGGGGAATATCCCACCTCTAAAACAGCATTCCTTTGGAAAGCATTTATACAATGTACAAGCTGAGATTGATCCAGATCAGAGGTGTCCAAACTACGGCCCGGGGGACAAATGCGGTCCGCGGGCCATTTTGAATCGGCCCTCAGCTAAATCTAAAAGTATAATGGAATACGGCCCACAAATGAGACTTGATCTTGTCTTGTCTTGTACTTCTTAAATACATCTGTAAACATATATTACTCAGTAGTGCTCGTGTGTTAATAAGCCCAATTTGCAATTAATTAAGTCAATTCAAGTTGAAAATATGTTCTAACAAATCTAAGTGATAAAAAAAGACTTATGTCCATAACAACCTTGAAACACACCCTTCATATTTCCTCTGATGATAATCAATCTGAGGCTTCTGTTTTAAGGGCTGCTAACACGACACATGAAACCCTCTGGAGAGCTGTGATGGAGGCTGTTTATTTTTCTTAAAGCATATGAAATGATCAAGAATCATTTACCTACATTTGATTTATTTTGCTGAATCACAACTTCACTTATGAGGCGATAAACCTCACCTCTAGTGAGCGGCCCCGCCCTTTGAATATGTGTCTGTACGTGGCCCTCTGTGAAAAGGTTTGGACACCTCTGATCCAGAATGTAATAATAATAATAATAACTTGAATTTATATAGCGCCTTTCAAGGGACCCAAGGTCGCTTTACAAGTAATAGGCAAAAAACAAACATAACAAAACAAAAGGCAGACAGACAAAACAACAGATCGATTTAGGGGCCGAAAGCCTTGGCAAACAGATGGGTCTTGAGGGCCCCTTTGAAGGCATCGAGTGTGGGGATGTTGCGAATCTCCGCAGGGAGAGCGTTCCAGAGGGTGGGGGCTGCCACGCTGAAGGCTCTGTCCCCGAAGGTTCGCAGTTTGGTGCGGGGGGTGGTAAGCAGGCCGGAGTCTGAGGACCGCAGGTTCCGGGGTGGGGCATGTGGGTGAAGGATGTCCGATAGGTACTGGGGGGCAAGGGCATGGAGGGACTTGTAGGTAAGGAGGAGGATTTTGTAGGTGATGCGGGACTTGACCGGCAACCAGTGTAGGTGGATGAGGGTGGGAGTGATGTGCTGCAACGGCTTTGTGTGTGTGAGGACCCTAGCAGCACAGTTTTGGACATACTGGAGCCTGTCCAGGGTTTTTGTTGGGAACCCCGAACAGGACACCATTGCAGTAGTCCAAGCGTGTGGTGACAAATGCATGCACCAGGGTTTCGGCAACCGACTCCGAGAGTGACGGTCGGAGTCTGGCAATGTTCCTCAGGTGGAAAAATGCCGACTTGGTCACAGACTTGACGTGGGAATGGAAGGAAAGGGTGGAATCAAGGATGACACCCAGGTTGCGGGCTTCAGGAGATGGGGAGATGGAGCAGCCGTCAACCTCAAGGACGAAGTCACCAACCTTCTGGAGCAGGGCCTTGGGTGCCACAACCATGAGCTCTGTTTTCCTGCTGTTCAGTTTGAGATAGTTGGAAGACATCCATGTTTTGATGTCATGCAGGCAGTTGATGAGAGACTGAGGGGGGAGCTGGGAGGATGGAGTGGTGCTGAGATACAATTGGGTATCATCAGCGTAGCAGTGGAAATTGAGTCCATGATGTCGGATGATCTGACCGAGGGGGAGCATGTAAATGGTGAACAGGAGGGGGCCAAGCACAGAGCCCTGGGGTACACCGTGGTGGACTGGGGCCGGGGGTGAGTTTGAGCCACTGATGGAGACAAACTGTTTCCTGTTGTGAAGGTAGGAAGTCAACCAGGACAGCGCTGTGCCAGTGACACCCAGGAGGTCTGAGAGGCGGGTGAGGAGGATGTTGTGAGAGATGGTGTCAAATGCTGCAGAGAGGTCCAGGAGGATGAGGATGCTGAGGCTGCCAGAGTCAGCAGCAATGAGGAGATCGTTGGTGATCTTGATGAGGGCGGTCTCAGTGCTGTGTTGCTGTCTGAAGCCGGATTGGAAGGGCTCATAGAGCTCATGGTTGGACATGTACAGATGGAGTTGGCCGGCGACCACTCTTTCCAGAGTTTTGCTGAGGAAGGGAAGGTTGGAGATCGGCCGGTGGTTCTGGAGGTCATCGGGGTCCAGGCCAGGTTTTTTGAGTATGGGGGTGACTGAGGCCAGTTTGAAGCTGGTGGGGACTATACCAGAAGCCAGAGAAGCGTTGATGATGACCACCATGTAGGGACAGAGGGTGGGTAGGCAGTCCTTGACCAGGGCTGTGGGCATGGGGTCCAGGGAGCAGGTGGAGGTCTTGGCCGAGCTGACCAGTTTGGCCACTTGGAGAGCATCCACAGGGGAGAAGGAGGAGAGGTTGGAGTGGGAGAGGCGCGGCGCTTGGGGTGCGTGGGGATCAACGACCACCAGAGCTGTGATCACAGTTCTGAACAGCAATACAGCTTTAAATGTGTATTCATACAATAAAGGAGAACGGAGAGAAAGGCGTGGGAGGGTTAGGCATGTCGTGTGAAAATGTGTCACTGTAGCTCCAGGTGACTGCACTAGCTCACAGTATTAGTTTATTGATCCTAATCAGCTTTTGAGAAAATGCACAAAGGGTGAAGTTAAGGAGCATCAATCCTGCAGCCTTTTGAATATCTCATCTTTAGAGCATGAAGGGAGGTAGAATTAGAGGTGACAATATAAACAAACTTATGTTGAAACTTACTGAACAAAAATATAAACGCAACACTTTTGTTTTTGCTCCCATTTCTCATGAGATGAACTCAAAGATCTAAAACATTTTCTATTTACACAAAATAACCATTTCTCTCAAATATTGTTCACAAATCTGAAAGAATGTGTGATAGTGAGCACTTCTCCTTTGCCGAGATAATCCATCCCACCTCACAGGTGTGGCATATCAAGATGCTGATTAGACAGCATGATTATTGCACAGGTGTGCCTTAGGCTGGCCACAATAAAAGGCCACTCTGAAACGTGCAGTTTTGCTTTATTGGGGGGGTCCGAAAACCAGTCAGTATCTGGTGTGAGGGGTAGGGGTAATGTTGTGAATCGAGTGGCCCATGGTGGTGGTGGGGTTATGGTATGGGCAGGCGTATGTTATGGACGACGAACACAGGCCACTCGATTCACAACATTACCCTACCCCTAACCCTAACCCCTCACACCAGATACTGCCTGGTTTTCGGACCCCCCCAGTTTATTACTGTTGTTATTTGGATTGATCAATTATTAAAAATGTGTCATTTAAAATTACAAAAGGTGAAACTTAAGATAGCAAATAATATATAAATGTATACCCAAAAATATAAATACTCAATAATATTGATAAAAAAGATTTGATTATCGGAAGTACTTATATATTCTTTATTATTATTATAAAGATATATTTAGTTTTGTATGAAGATATTGTTCTATATTGTAAATATCTGCTTCCTGTGTCTTGCTGTTCTTGTAGAGACATGTGATTACAGGATCACTGCTTTGGGCTGCACCGGGCTTTTATATAGAAAGTTAAAATGTCACTTATCAACTTTTAAACATTGCTTTTTCAACGAATGTTTTTCATTCAATACTTTTGTATCTTGTGTTATTATAAATGTTTTATTTCAAACCAAATGATTTCTTTTCATGTAAAAAGTTTGATTATTATTAGATTTGATGCATTTATTCAGTTGTATCTTGCAATGTTTTTAAAGTGTTCTCATACCTTGGTATATATCTATCAGTCATCAAGTATCTGTTTAATAAAGCTTACACAAACCAATACAACCTGGAAGCCACTTCTTGCTGTTCTCATTGTGATTTCTGATCATGATAATTATAATAATACACTATTATTATTTCAAAGAAAGCTTTTAATATTCAAACGTTTATTAAAACATTTCATTCACAAAGTTATTGAATTGAAGAAATGTGTAATTATTGGTCTTATTTTTATCTTGGTTTTATGGAGATCATTGATAGACATGCACTTCTGCGTACATTTAGAGTGAAGGGACGAGACAATCCTTGGTTTTCTGCTGAACTGTCCAGTCTCCTTCATGAGAGAAACAAGGCCTGGGCAAAGGCTAGGAGATCAGGCTCAGAGGTCGAATGGCTGCGTTTTAGGCAGCTAAGAAATAGCTTCACTTCAAATATCAAAAGTGCTAAATCAAAGTACTATCTGTCAGTAACCACAAAGAATCTGAATAATCCTGGAAAATGTTGGAAAGCCATTAAATCGTTATCCACCGGCGATATCCGTCATGAGCTACCTCCGTGCCTTACCACAGCATCTGGCTCTATATCGGACAGGGCCACTATGCTAAATTGCTTTAATGAGCATTTTGTATCCTGTGGTTTTCTATTTGATTCTGTCACTAACTCTGCTTCTGTGAACACTACAGTATGTGACTCTGAAAAACCTTTTAGTTTTACCCCTTTTACTGTTGATGTTGTTCGTGAAGCTTTAACCAAGTTAGATCCTAAGAAACCAGCCGGCCCGGACAACGTAGAACCTTTCTTTTTAAAGACAGCTGCAGATTTTATTGCTCCACCTCTCACTACTCTTTTTAACCTCTCCCTCAGCTCAAACACAATTCCAAAATTGTGGAAGTCTGCTTATGTCCTGCCTTTGCTAAAAGGAGGGGAGGCCACCTTATTAAATAACTATAGGCCAATCTCTAAGTTGTCAGTTCTGGCTAAGGTTCTTGAACGCTTAGTGAGTGAACAGGTAAGGGTGTTTTTATGTACAAATGACATCCTGGCTAAACATCAGTCAGGCTTCAGAAAGCAACACAGCACCATCACTGCCACAATGAAAGTGGTGAATGATGTGGCGAGTATTTTAGATAATAAGCAGAGTTGTGCAGCTCTATTTATTGACCTTTCCAAAGCGTTTAACACCGTCGATCATCAATTTTAAAGCAGAGGCTACTCAGTATTGGCATATCCAGCCATGCAGTGGGTGGTTTGTGAACTACCTCTCTGAAAGGTCCCAATGTGTTCACTTTGATGGACTGTCTTCTGAGTGGTTGAACATTGCAAATGGTGTTCCCCAAGGTTCTGTTTTAGGTCCACTTTTATTCTCCATCTACATCAACAGTTTAGGTGAAAATGTGGATGAAGCTACTTTACATTTTAATGTGGATGATACCGTGATGTACTGTGCAGGTCCCTCCATTCAGGAGGCTGGTGTTAAATTACAGGCTGTTTTTAACATTATTCAGGCGCAGCTCTCTGAACTAAAGCTTCTTTTAAATGTTGAGAAAACCAAGGTAATGCTCTTTTCTAAAGCTAAAAAGACACCAGAGCCTGTTTTAGATATTGTTACTATGCAAGGAATACAACTTGAAGTGGTTACCTGTTACAAATACCTAGGTATCTGGCTTGATGATTGTCTCACTTTTAAACTTCATGTCAATAACCTGCTTACAAAGCTGAGGATTAGGCTAGGTTTCTTCTACAGGAACAAGTCCTGTTTCTCGCTTGAGGCCAGGAAAAGGCTAGTCACTGAGATTTGTGACTAACTGTAAAGCATTAACCCTTCACTGTAACCTGTATGCAAGGGCTGGTTTGCTTTCACTAACTGTATGGAGGCTCAGTCACTGGTACATTTTTATATACAAAGCCATGTTAGGGAAACTTCCATCCTACATCTGCTCCCTGATCTCACGGAGAATTGTAAGTGGCTACTGCCTGAGATCGCATGCTGTGGTTTTATTAAATGTGCCAACTGCTAGGACTGTCTTAGAGAAGACAGCTTTTAGATGCGCAGCTCCTCTGTCTTGGAATAGTCTGCAAATTAAATGGAAACTGAACAATCTGGTGCCACTAAATGTTTTTAAAGCTTGGTTGGATGCTACTCAATCGGAAGCTATTGGTACCTGTTCATGTGGATAATTATGTAAATGATGCTGTATGATGTCCTTTTGTTGTTCTATTTATGTTTTTATGTTTCATGTGGAACTACTTGAGCAGGTCTCCCTTGAAAAAGAGATCAATGATCTCAATGGGATTCATCTGTATAAATAAAGATTTGAAATGAAATGAAATGATAACCCTTCAAAGTTTCCACTGATGATGAAATAAAGATGTCACATGTGTCGGTCCACCAATGAGACGCTGATGCTGAGGGTTGATACAGATCTTATGAAGTCAGAGTTTGCACAACACTCACGAGTGTTCATAACAAAACATCTGAATTTGATCAGAAAATACAAACTCAAAGACAAAGAGAGATATACATTTTCATTTATATATAATATAAATGAGCAATAACCCCTTTGAACAATTTCAATCCAGTTTCCACACTCTCCACAGTATTGAAACTGCTCTACTCAAGGTCACAAAAGACATTCTCCTCTCTGCTGACTGGTTTCTTCTCCATCCTCATCCTCCTTGACCTAACCACCGCCTTCGATACCATTAACAAGTCCATCCTCATCACTTGCCTCTAATCCCTAATTGGCATCACTGGTACCGCCCTCTCCTAGTTTAAATCATATGTCTCGGGCAGGAAACAATTCATTTCCATCAACAACAGCAAATCCCCCGACGTTTCAGTCTCCCACGGCGTCCCCCAGGGCTCTGTACTTGGTCCCCTGCTCTTCATCATTTACATTCTCCCACTTGGACAGATCCTCCGTCACCACTAACTCCGGTACCACTGTTTATGCCGATGAAACACTCAGCTCTACCTCTCAAGAAAAACTATTTTTTGCCACCACAAACTCACTGACATTAAACATGGATGAAAAACAACTCCCGGAAACTGAACCGCGACGAATCTGAAATAATCATCATTGGTTCAAACTCACTATCCTGCTCCACCCAGGATTTCTCTCTATACATTGACGACACCACGTCAACCCCTCAACTCACGTCCGTAACCTGGGCATCATCCTTGACCCCATCCTCACTTTCCTCCCTCAAGTCGACCAGGTCACAAAAACTGCCTTTTTTCACCTCAAGAACATCACCCGTATCAGACCTTCCCTCTCATCCATGTTCTCGTAACATCCCGACTGGATTACTGCAACAGCATTCTCTATGATTCACCTACTTACATCCTTAATAAACTGCAATATGTCCAAAACTCCGCTGCCCTCATGCTCACCTTCACCCGACGCTCCGACCACATCACCCCCATCCTCCACGACCTCCACTGGCTCTCCGTCAAACACCAGATTTACTTAAAAATATTACTTCTCACCTACAAAGTCATCAACAACATACCCCCCCTACCTCAGTAACCTCATCCAACCACACACCCCCACCCGTCGCCTCAGGTCTGCTGACGCTAATCTACTACAGCCAATCAGAACAATAATAATAATAAATCACATGCAAGGATCTTATTGGCTTTTTGTCAAAGGAAACAAGATGCTAACTTTCGGATCAGCCAACCAAAATACATCAACCCTGTTTAACTCTATAGTGGATTTTATAGTCCCACTGTTTTGCCACCAAGAAAATGTGCTTATTTAATTTATATTTAATGCGCAATCATGTCTTTTACACTATTCTTTGAATCCTTTGATACAGAAACATATTAAATGTATTATATTACAGACGGCGAGTTTGTGCCTCTGTGTGAAGAGCTTAGGTCTCACAAGCCTCAAATTAACAAGAATCCCTGTGGGTTGCATACATGACTCGCTCATTGCACTGGTGACAGCACTGTCACACCCACACACACACACACACACACACACACACACACACACACACACACACACACACACACACACACACACACACACACACACACACACACACACACACACACACACACACACACACACTCACTCACACACACACTGCTGCACACTCAGCAGTGTGAGATATCGTAGCTATGCAGATGATACTGTGCTGTGGGGGAGTTCCTGTCGAAGAATAGATTTCTCTCAGAGGACAGAGAGGAGTGACAGTACTTCCACCTACTAACCAATTAAAAATTATTTTAAACACATATTTGTTGTTTTTGTCCTACTTTTATATGTGTGTGTGTGTGTGTGTGTGTGTGTGTGTGTGTGTGTGTGTGTGTGTGTGTGTGTGTGTGTGTGTGTGTGGTTTATTATATCTGTGAAATGTGTTCAGTGAAATGCGGAGGCCTTATCTGGCTGATCTGGCACATTTTGTTCTATTGTTACTTTAAACAGAAATCGATTGAAGGTGCCAGAAGAAAACTAAAGATTATAATAGCATCACTCACTTGCTTTAATATCTTTAAAGTTGTGTGTTTGAGTTATTTCACATAGTTTGAGCTTCTCAAAAACGAGAAGAGGTTCGATTTTCAGATATTAACTCAAATACTGAATTTATTTTTTCCATTTTTGCTCAAAAATCTTCCTTGTGAGAGAATACTCCGGCGGGATTTTAGCCTTTGCAGACCATTTACATGCACAAAAACCATATAGAAAACACTAATGGAAAGGGAAAACCCAAAAAGCGCCTCTTTAAATCACAAGAATGCAGATTCATTTTTCATATTGACTATCGGCTGATTTCCTGAAGTCGTGCATTAATGTGAAGCCAACCTCGAGAAGGTACAACTGAAGAACTTCAGCATAAAGCTGACATGGTCTCACATTAAAGATGGTCCCTTTTAGTCTGGTGAGAATAAAGCCTGCACACACACACCACACACACACACACACACACACACACACACACACACACACACACACACACACACACACACACACACACACACACACACACACACACACACACACACACACACACACACACACACACACACACACACACACACACACAAAGACACTTTAAAGTAGGTCTGTGTTTAGAGCCATGTGCCCTCGGATGCAGCTTGTCTCAATAAAGCATGGTGGTTCCTTGTTAATCTTTAATAGTTTCTGTCCTTGAGAATTAACCCAGATGAACACACATGTAGGGCACCGTCCGCTCACACACACACACAAACACACACACATACACACACACACACACACACACACCCAGACACAAACACACATACACACACACACACACACGGAGGGATTCCCTGTCTCCTCTATCTCTTCCTTCTTTCTTTCCTCCCTCCTCTTCTTCCATCAGCTCTCCTTCCTCTCTTTCCTCTTTTTCTGTCGTCTTTTCTCCACTTTCCTCGGTTGTTTTGGGGTCCCTCCTTTCAACAACACCTGCAGAAATCTGGCGAGGACAGAAGGAAAAGAGGCAGGAAGAGAAAGGAGGCCTATAGGAACAGGAAGTGGAGAGGAACTTGGCAGCGAGCGATCGATCAGGAGTAAAACGATAAAATATTCATGTTGCAAATGGTGGTCACAGCCGGTGCATTAATGTGTACAGTGCAGAAATGAGACAAAGGCTGAATAAATAACACATTCTGATTACTTAATTACAAGCTCAGGGGGGTTCTGTCCAACGCAGAAATGGAGACGGCTATCCATGCCTTCATTTCATCCCGGCTTGATTATTGCAATGCTCTGTTCTCCTGCCTCAACAACACATCAATACACCGGCTACAACAGGTCCAAAACTCTGCAGCCACATCACTCCGATCCTTTCTGCCCTGCCCTGGCTCCATCTCAGAAGGTATTGGTTTTCACATATAGAGCTGTCCATGGCCAAGCCCCAGCCTACATTAATGACCTGATCCACCCTCTCAGCACAACCCGGGCCCTGAGGTCCTCTGAGCAAGGCCTCCTAAGGGTGCCCCGAACCAGGTTAAAGACCAAGGGTGACCGTGCCTTTGGTGGCCCCAAGGTTTTGGAACAAACTCCCCCAGAAATTAAAAACCTCAGCCTCAATAGAGATTTTTAAGGGGCAGCTAAAGACCCACCCGTTCCGACAGGCTTTTGGGGCGTCAGAGGAGGCGAGTTAGCTGTCTTTCATTGGTGGTTTATCCTATGTGTTACCTGCTGCTACCTTTTATTCTACATGTTATAGTTGTACTGTGAATTGTGTCCTGTGTACATCCGTGTTGAGAAGGGTGCTGTATAAATAACGTTTTACTTACTTACTTACATTACTGCAGCAGCTGCCACAGCGTTCATTTTCAAAGGTCACATATTTAAAATTCAACTAAATATTCATGTCTTTTCCCACAAGTTTCAAACGGGGTGAAATCTGTGAAATACATGTCAAATATGTCGTTACTTTGTGTTTGCTAAATATCTAACACAAGTGACATATAAGATGTGTTTATTAACACTAACACTAAGTGTACCGTGAATGAGCGTTAACACATTAGGCTTGTTTGAGACGAGCGAGACAAGCGAGACCTGCGCAGTTGCGATCAACGTCTTGCTCGTGCGTTGCATGATGGGTAGTCATTTTGTCCGACTTGCTCTGGAGGCTCGCCCACATGAGACGTTGAAATCTCGCGGGACAAAGACGCCCGCAGCCTTGAGAGCGAGGCGGCGCAGTTCCTCTCCACGGGCTGCGGAAGCGAAATGCTTGATGGGAAACGACTCGCTGGTATCTCGAGCTGAGCGCTCATTGGTGGGTTTCACCCCGTGCTGCTGATGAAGCTCTCCCATTGGCCCGGCAAAAGTTTGTTGTTGTTTTGTATCAGTTTTACGTCGCCACTTCCATTCACATTTTTCATCATTGTTCCACAAAGTTTATCATCATGAAATTAATATCTATATATTTTATACTATACCGTTTTCATACTTTATATATCTTAGCATATTCACACACACTGTTCATACTGCTCACAGGCTGATATCTAGTGTATTCAGACACCTCAATGTTTATTCATCATTCAATTCATTCTAGTTGTTGTTTGTTGTTTGCAATCCGCCAAAAAACCGAGACGGCTATTCTCGTCTACTTTCGAGGCGAGCCGCTACGCGTCTCAAACAAGCTGTTTACCAATAAAGACAACAACCCCCATGATGCAACACTCCTTCAGTTGTTTGGATTGAGAGACCCCTAACGGCAGGAATGACAAACTGCACCTTTCAATACTGTCTTATTTAATAATAAGCACCACCATTCAGTGTTAGAGTATTCAGAAATATGATCAGCTAAATGTACAAGAAGTGCTTGCAGAAAGGTGGTCTCCATGTGTGATATATTATTATTAAATATATGACATTATTAGAGTACTGAGCAGTTCTTCCATCTCTGGATTCATTATCACCATTTGCACACTGCCACTACTCTGATAAACACTAGTTAGATACATGAAGCATCATCTCAGCAAAACCTATTGACCTTTTGATATTTAAAAATGCCTTCCTCTCTCTGTCAGGCGTTTACCTGCAGTGTGTCTGAATGTAAACAAACACCGCCCCCTGCTGGGGTGCGTGTGTGTGTGTGTGTGTGTGTGTGTGTGTGTGTGTGTGTGTGTGTGTGTGTGTGTGTGTGTGTGTGTGTGTGTGTGTGTGTGTGTGTGTGTGTGTGTGTGTGTGTGTGTGTGTGTGTGTGATACTAAGAGAAACAGATTCCTGCAGATTTAAACATATGTAGAAATGTGCAAACAGCAGAGGTGGGAAGTAACATTTACTCAAGTACTTAAGTACAATTTTGAGGTACTTGTACTTTACTTGAGTATTACCATGTATGCTACTGTGTACTTATACTCCACTACAGTTCAGAGGTACATGGTGTACTTTTACTCCACTACATGTATTTAATACCTCTAGTTACTTCACAGATCTGGATGAATGATGTGAAATCTAATCAAGTGTTGAATCAGACTTTAGTTCCACCTGGAGTAAATCCACCAGCTACCCTGCAGTCTACAAAGTACTTCAGACTAGCTGCACCTTCACCAGCTACCCTGCAGTCTACAAAGTACTTCAAACTAGCTGCACCTTCACCAGCTACCCTGCAGTCTACAAAGTACTTCAGACTAGCTGCACCTTCACCAGCTACCCTGCAGTCTACAAAGTACTTCAGACTAGCTGCTCCTTCACCAGCTACCCTGCAGTCTACAAAGTACTTCAAACTAGCTGCACCTTCACCAGCTACCCTGCAGTCTACAAAGTACTTCAGACTAGCTGCACCTTCACCAGCTACCCTGCAGTCTACAAAGCCATTCAGACTAGCTGCTCCTTCACCAGCTACCCTGCAGTCTACAAAGTACTTCAAACTAGCTGCACCTTCACCAGCTACCCTGCAGTCTACAAAGTACTTCAAACTAGCTGCACCTTCACCAGCTACCCTGCAGTCTACAAAGTACTTCAGACTAGCTGCACCTTCACCAGCTACCCTGCAGTCTACAAAGCCATTCAGACTAGCTGCTCCTTCACCAGCTACCCTGCAGTCTACAAAGTACTTCAAACTAGCTGAACCTTCACCAGCTACCCTGCAGTCTACAAAGTACTTCAGACTAGCTGCTCCTTCACCAGCTACCCTGCAGTCTACAAAGTACTTCAGACTAGCTGCACCTTCACCAGCTACCCTGCAGTCTACAAAGCCATTCAGACTAGCTGCACCTTCACCAGCTACCCTGCAGTCTACAAAGCCATTCAGACTAGCTGCTCCTTCACCAGCTACCCTGCAGTCTACAAAGCCATTCAGACTAGCTGCTCCTTCACCAGCTACCCTGCAGTCTACAAAGCCATTCAGACTAGCTGCACCTTCACCAGCTACCCTGCAGTCTACAAAGTACTTCAGACTAGCTGCACCTTCACCAGCTACCCTGCAGTCTACAAAGCCATTCAAACTAGCTGCACCTTCACCAGCTTTGAGAACACTTTCATGATCAATCATTATAAAACATATCATATGTATTATTCTGAAATGGACCAATCTGCACAATCACTACTTTTCTGAGTACTTTTACTCAAGTACAAGATCGCAGTACTTCTCCTTCCACTGGCAAACAGAGAAGATCCAACACATTTAGACTGTATTTATTGTTTATTTATCCTCGGGCAAGTTGGGTTTTATGACATATTTTCCATTCAGGAATAAATAAAATAAAATAAGTACACATATCAAATAGAAACAGATTAAATATTTGATGCAACACAAGCAGTTACATCGAGTTTCTTTTACATATATTCTTGAAGTAATTCAATTTGCATAACTTTTGCTTCAATGTTCAATATATCTGCAATCAGAGTCCTTTCAAGATGTCCATACTAAAAGGTGACAACCAGCACTCCGCGTGTTCTCGTTTCTCAGAACGAGATCTCGTACCTACCTTCTCGCCGAGTCGCCTGCTCACCACCAAAGATGGCGTTTTGCTGAGTGCTCATGGATACACACATCTTTCAGCTCGTCGTTATCTTACTTTAAAAACAAATTAACTGCATAGTGAGCTACGACTCCCCGTCAACCTGAAGCCACCATGCAGATCACTCTGAAGACCCTGCAGCAGCAAACCATTCAGATAGAGATAGATCCCGTTCAGACGGTGAGTAACAGTAGCTAACAGGACGTGCTAACGAGCTAACATGCTAACATGCTAAGAGAGAGATTTCCTTCAGAATCAGAAACAGATTTAGTACCAGCTCGGTTTTTAAACATACAAGTAATGTGCTTTGCTGTGTTTCAGGTGCATACATTAACACAGTCACAGAAGGAAAAAGGACCAAATAATACAACTATTATAAAAAAACTATTAAAATATAACTATTACAACTTAAAATGAAGCTATGAAATAAGGAGGTATGTGTTTTATTACCACTTTTATTAGGCAAGGCAAGGCAAGGCAAGTTTATTTATAGAGCACTTTTCAACACAAGGCAATTCAAAGTGCTTTACAACAAATGAAAGACATTAAGACAATGGCATTTAAAATCAGTCATTAAAAAGAAAAGCTAATAAAATAAATATTAAAAGAAGAAATATTAGGACTTCAACGATTAGTGTGAATACTTTAAAGGGCAAACTCAACACCCACCTTTTTTATTTGGCCTTCAACCTCCTTTTATTTTATTCTCATTTTATTCCTTTTTATTATAATTATTTTTAAAGATTCTATTCCTTTTTATTATTATATATTTTATTTGAGATTTTATTCCTTTTCATTATTTTTAATTATTTACATTTGATTTTATTCCTTTTGTATTTATTTAGATTTTATTGTATTATTTATTTACATTTGTATTTATTTTTAGATTGTGTTTGAGATAAGAAACAGGTGTATTTATTTATTAGATGTTTACACATACAAGGCATGGTGTACACAAAGACACAGAAAGAAATAGTACTATAATAAAAGCTATTTATTAAAAAGCTACAGCGGTGTTTAGACCGTTTTAAGTTCAAATAGCTTTAGTACTATTTTTCAATGTATGTCTTCGTTTGCTTTTGTATATTTAAATGTTGTGTAAATACTTTTCTTTATTCTTTTTTGATGCTAAATAGTTTCTTAAAAGTACTTTATTTGTACATGTACCAAAGCAAACCTTCCATGTGTAAACACCGACTTGATCAAACGGATTCTGAAAACCTCCCCACCGACAGTTAGCTTGTTAGCCTGTTAGCTTCCTAGCTGCTAAACAGCCCGTTAACAAAGTCACTGGATTTCTGTCCGCTCTAAATGTGTGTGTCATTGTTTCTTAGCTTCCCCTTCTCTTCAGTAACGTCTGTGATGAGCCACAGCTTCCCAAACTACGATGAGTGTCCTTGCTAATGCTAATGACACTGCTAATTAGTAGCGTCAGTTTGTTAGCATGCTGACATGAAGCTAACAAGGCTAGCGTTAACTGAACAGCAGTTTAAGAAGTATTTATGTCACTAATGGATGAAATCCTGCAGATAATTCACTTTCACAATCTTTTTTAGGAGAAGTACTCAGATCTTGTTCTTGAGTAAAAGTAGAAGTACTCAGATCTTGTACTTGAGTAAAAGTAGAAGTACTCAGATCTTGTACTTGAGTAAAAGTAGAAGTACTCAGATCTTGTACTTGAGTAAAAGGAGAAGTACTCAGATCTTATACTTGAGTAAAAGTAGAAGTACTCAGATCTTGTACTTGAGTAAAAGTAGAAGTACTCAGATCTTGTACTTGAGTAAAAGTAGAAGTACTCAGATCTTGTACTTGAGTAAAAGTAGAAGTACTCAGATCTTGTTCTTGAGTAAAAGTAGAAGTACTCAGATCTTGTACTTGATTAAAAGTAGAAGTACTCAGATTGTGTGTTTGTATTAAAAGTAGAAGTACTCAGATCTTGTACTTGAGTAAAAGTAGAAGTACTCAGGTCTTGTACTTGAGTAAAAGTAGAAGTACTCAGATCTTGTACTTGAGTAGAAGTACTCGGGTCTTGTACTTGAGTAAAAGTAGAAGTACTCAGATCTTGTACTTGAGTAGAAGTACTCGGGTCTTGTACTTGAGTAAAAGTAGAAGTACTCAGATCTTGTACTTGAGTAAAAGTAGAAGTACTCGGGTCTTGTACTTGATTAAAAGTAGAAGTACTCAGATCTTGTACTTGAGTAAAAGTAGAAGTACTCGGGTCTTGTACTTGATTAAAAGTAGAAGTACTCGGGTCTTGTACTTGATTAAAAGTAGAAGTACTCAGATCTTGTACTTGAGTAAAAGTAGAAGTACTCAGATCTT
The DNA here is from genome assembly GCA_902827135.1 of Harpagifer antarcticus. Taxonomy (NCBI): domain Eukaryota; kingdom Metazoa; phylum Chordata; class Actinopteri; order Perciformes; family Harpagiferidae; genus Harpagifer; species Harpagifer antarcticus. The sequence goes on along the minus strand of CADEHL010001460.1, from coordinate 52,364 downwards.
GTACTTGAGTAAAAGTAGAAGTACTCAGATCTTGTACTTGAGTCAAAGTAGAAGTACTCAGATCTTGTACTTGAGTAAAAGGAGAAGTACTCAGATCTTGTACTTGAGTAAGAGTAGAAGTACTCAGATCTTGTACTTGAGTAAAAGGAGAAGTACTCAGATCTTATACTTGAGTAAAAGTAGAAGTACTCAGATCTTGTACTTGAGTAAAAGTAGAAGTACTCAGATCTTGTACTTGATTAAAAGTAGAAGTACTCAGATTGTGTGTTTGTATTAAAAGTAGAAGTACTCAGATCTTGTACTTGAGTAAAAGTAGAAGTACTCAGATCTTGTACTTGAGTAAAAGTAGAAGTACTCAGGTCTTGTACTTGAGTAAAAGTAGAAGTACTCAGATTGTGTGTTTGTATTAAAAGTAGAAGTACTCAGATCTTGTACTTGAGTAAAAGTAGAAGTACTCAGATCGTGTGTTTGTATTAAAAGTCGAAGTACTCAGATCTTGTACTTGAGTAAAAGTAGAAGTACTCAGATCTTGTACTTGTTCCTCATGTAAAAGTATTATCATCAACATATAGTTAAAGTGTCCCTAAAGTCTGATTTAAGAGTTGATTATATTTCACTATGAGTATGGGATTTTGTTTGATTTGTTGACGTCACAGCAGCAAGTAAACAAACATAAAATATAAAAGAAACACAAGTAAAAAATATACAAATTGACGGTGAAACATATCTATACACTATCTGTGAAATAGACCCAATGAAGGGCCAATCACAGCTAACGATGGTGTGACCACGAGGAAGAGCTTCAAAGGTGATGCTGATGAATCTGTCCTGTTTCAGGTGAAGGCCTTAAAAGAGAAGATCGAAGCAGAGAGAGGGAAAGACAGCTTCCCCGTCTCCGGGCAGAAGCTGATTTATGCCGGGAAGATCCTGCAGGATGACACGCCCATCCAGGACTACAACATCGACGAGAAGAACTTCGTTGTGGTGATGGTTTCCAAGGTAACGCACGCTCAATACTTCATAAATCACCGAAGTTAACGGGGTGTACCTTTTCTAAGCTCACCTGTCAACCGTTCAGTCATTCATTTTATTAATGTTCTTTCGGAGGATTTGAATGTTGAGGCAAGTTGATTTATAGCACCTTTCAACACAAGGCCGTTCAAAGTGCCTTACAAGCATTCAGAGAGAGTGAAGCCTAAACACATTATAAAAAAGAATAAACTTAAAACGAGCTCATAGTCTGGTTGCCAGCTCTTATAGTCCTATTGTGGGTCCCAAAGAGAGCACACACATGTCCACTTTCTGGTGAAAACTGCCATTTTTGATCCTGAAAATGTCAGTAATGGACTCGGCACCCTCACTAACCTCCAAAACCACTACAAAAGTGTCCTAATTGGCTAAAACTATTGTCCACACACATGCCACATTAATGCCAATTACTAGGGATGCTCCGATCGCCAATTTCGGGGCTGATCGCCGGAATCAGTATCGATCGAGTGGGCGGGGCCTAAATGGAAGATTTAAACATCACTTTAAATCTTCCATTTAAAGTGATGTTTAAAACTCAGTTAATGCTCATTCACTGGAGCTTCCTCAAACACCCAGCTTCATTATTACATTCACATGATGTACATTATTCAAGTTTACATTCACTTAGGAGAATAACACGGAGAGATGAGCGGAAGCCCTCTCCCCCCTCTCTCTCTCCCTCTCCCGACAGCCTGTCAGTATCTCATGCAGCTCACTGATCCAGTAATGAGTGACCCGACAGTGAAGAATACATATATTTATAATAACTAGTGTAGCTTGTTCCAGAGGTAGATCAAATAGCTAAGTGTGTTAGGTCTAACTCTTACGGAGCGTCCACACAGCAGCTTTTCAAAAATCTTGGAGCTGGGCGTGTCTGAAAGTTGGGGATTTTTTGCGAGCAACGCGACCAACAACCAATCACATGAATCCCCCGCCCCCGACATACAAAGCAAAAAACCCCGGGGATTTTATGCGAGCAATATATATATATATATATATATATACTCCCCAAACAGGCGAAAACCTACCAGTCTCACCCACTGTCTCTGCCACCTCCCTCCACGCCTGGTTCCTCCGGTTTGTATCCCGTTAATAGTTTCTGGTCGTAAAGAACCGGGTGATTTGCTACCGTAATTTCTCCCTGTGTGTGTGTTTCGCTGCGCTTACCGGTCCGGCGGGCGGAGCTGCAGGATTTCTGCTTCACGTTGCATTCCACTATTTTACTGTCTTTTTCGGACACCTTAAAATACTGCCAGACCGGTGAAGCCATGTTGGCGAGCTTGTTTTGCCGCACACAGAGAAAAATGTCATGTATTTTACGTCATGCGATCGGCATGTTTAGAGAGCACCGATCGATCGGTAGAGAGTGAGTATCGGCGATCTCGATCGGAGCATCCCTACCCTAACACACATTATGCTAATTGTGCAAATGTCCCAATAGATGCAGGTTAGCATCCGGCTCTATGTGCTGGAGACCTGTACTGTACATTCTATCAAACACATGTGGGGTACTCAACATATCAGGGTTCACAGTGCTGCAGCTAGACTACAATATAGAATAACACGGGTATAAACCCATGAATAAAAGTCACAGTGTAGTGTAGTGTGAGTCTTCAGCCTGGGGTTCAAAGTGTGAAGGAGTTGTCGGACATGTTCGTGATGCCGGTCTTTTTGACATGGCTGTGTTTTCTATCGTCCTGAAGGCTAAACCTGCAGCTGCCGCCTCGCCCCCAGCCTCAGAGGCGCCCAAACCCCCCGCTCAGGACTCTGGCTCTTCATCAGCAGCTGCTCCGGCTCCGACCCCCGCAGCTGCCCCCATCCCCCCCGACCAGGAGGCCAAAGGGGAGCCAAGTGCCGCTGCCGCCGCAGAACCACCACAACCCGCCGCCAGGTATTTACTGCGTGTGTGTCTGTTATTTAAAAGTCTCCTATCATGCAAAACGCACCTTTTAACGTCTTTTCTACGTCACCGTGTGTCCCCGGTGTGTCCCCGGTGTGTCCCCGGTGTGTCCCCGGAGTGTCCCCGGAGTGTCCCCGGTGTGTCAGGAGACTCTCAAAGTGTCAGGAAATAAACCCCTCTCTCTTTTCCTCCGTACCCACATCTCTAAAAACGGGGGAACAACGGAGCTGATCCAGATTTGCTGCGTCATGACGACGTTACTAAAATGTGGGCGGGCTTTACCCCCACGGGCCAATCAGAAACGTTGCTGTCAGAAACAATGAGCGACGTAATATGGTCTGTGTTTACATTAGCATCGCTAACACTCAAAGCTAACCTGTACTGGAGAGTATGTGTAAACAAGCAGGAAATAAAGACATTTTTATATCGAGTGAAAATGGGGTTAGTAACGAAACAGTTTTTCAAGTCGGACTGTCCTTCATCAGATATCAGAATATGAATCAATAACCAAGTGTTCTTTTTTTGGGGGGGGGGGGGGAAGTATGCGCCATTGGTGTCTACTGCTTTGCTCATCGACTTCACAGAAACATCATCGGTTTTTATCTTCACTTTTTAATGCTCAGCAGCTCCAGTACCGCCGGGCAGGGTTTGGACGGATCCTCAGCGCTCGGTAAGTAACAAATAAATAAAACATATCACTTCCTGTCCCCTGGTCTGGAAGTCAATGGTTTTCTGAATGTGTTTTTGGTTGTTAGCCTGAAATAAGGTCTGTGGTTAACACAAGCTGAAGAGATTTTAATGTTTTGTTCTACGCCATAAAATATGTCAGTAAATACCCCACTTAAAAACAGACCATCATGACCAACATTAGCCGCCTTAGCGGTGGTGACGTGAAGTCATGTGACCGTGCTGTAGTTCCTTTATAGCCCAACATTAGCCACCTTTAGCTTAGCGGTGGTGACGTGAAGTCATGTGACCATGCTGTAGTTCCTTTATAGCCCAACATTAGCCACCTTTAGCTTAGCGGTGGTGACGTGAAGTCATGTGACCGTGCTGTAGTTCCTTTATAGCCCAACATTAGCCACCTTTAGCTTAGCGGTGGTGACGTGAAGTCATGTGACCGTGCTGTAGTTCCTTTATAGCCCAACATTAGCCACCTTTAGCTTAGCGGTGGTGACGTGAAGTCATGTGACCGTGCTGTAGTTCCTTTATAGCCCAACATTAGCCGCCTTTAGCTTAGCGGTGGTAACGTGAAGTCATGTGACCGTGCTGTAGTTCCTTTATAGCCCAACATTAGCCGCCTTTAGCTTAGCGGTGGTGACGTGAAGTCATGTGACCGTGCTGTAGTTCCTTTATAGCCCAACATTAGCCACCTTTAGCTTAGCGGTGGTGACGTGAAGTCATGTGACCGTGCTGTAGTTCCTTTATAGCCCAACATTAGCCTCCTTTAGCTTAGCGGTGGTGACGTGAAGTCATGTGACCGTGCTGTAGTTCCTTTATAGCCCAACATTAGCCGCCTTTAGCTTAGCGGTGGTGACGTGAAGTCATGTGACCGTGCTGAAGTTCCTTTATAGCCCAACATTAGCCACCTTTAGCTTAGCGGTGGTGTTGTGAAGTCATGTGACCGTGCTGTAGTTTGTGCAATAATCCAAAATCACATGGAGAAATCCCATTGGACCAGGGAGATGCTGCCTTCAGGGACCAGCACAGGAATAGGACTTCTCTGCTCCCCTGTATTGTCAGTGTTATTAATAGGTCACCATCACAGCAGTACATTTCTTGTGTAAAACTTGGGTTATTTTTACTGCTCCAAAACATAGTTGCTGCTATGAGTCAGGGAGCGGCACTGTTCCTATATTTAGACGGTGACAAAAGTACGACATCCCTTATTGTGGAGCCACAGAGGTCTGCTCTGTCGTGCTGCTATTAAAGCTCATAGTATTCCTGGTTATCAGTTTTTTAAAGGTTGAAGATGCTCAGTTTTTAACGTTATATTTTAAACGTTTGAAAATGCTTGATTTTTCGAAGTATTTGCTACACAATCCCTCAGGAAAACCCAGTACTCTTTTTGGATTTTAAATAGAACAATACGTCGTCATGTTTGTTTGTTGTCACACCAGACGTGGAGCGGACTACAAGCTAGCTTAGCACTAAATAATCATGATGAAAACATGATATCAAAGTTAATATGAACAGCTGGTAAACAAGAAGACACTCTGGAAGTTTTTCCTTGTACGATGTGAGGGTCTAAGGACAGAGGGTCTGAGGACAGAGGGTCTGAGGACAGAGGGTCTGAGGACAGAGGGTCTGAGGACAGAGGGTCTGAGGACAGAGGGTCTGAGGACAGAGGGTCTGTGCTGTTGTATTTGCTGTAAAGTGTCTCTACTGTAGGCTAGTGTTATTTTATGTTCAGCACTTTAGGCGCATTCACACTGCGGTACTTTTCCCACAAAGGTTCATGCGAACTTAGTTCAGTGAACTCTTTTATCGCGTTCACACCAAAAAGAGCCGGTGCTAAATATAGCTCTTTTCTCACAAAAGAGCCGCTCGTAAGTCCCTGCTAGAGAGCAGGGACTTTCGAGCGGCTCTTTTGTGAGAAAAGAGCTATATTTCTGATTGGCTGGGCGGATTGCAAACCACGCCCCGTAAAACTTCCAAAAAGTTTTGTGAAGCCGCCATTTTATTATCCTCGCATTAGCATTATTAGCATTAGCATTAGCCCAGCGCAGAAACGCAGAGAGACTAACTTATGGCAACACAAAATAAAACATGGGAGCGGTGGAGATGAGGAGGTGTCGGCGTTCTGGCGATTTACTCTGAAGGCTTCAGTAGAAGCTGCTGGGAGTCCCAGCAGCTTCTACTGAAGCCTTCCCCAACTCCGGGGACTTCCGGCCGGGGACTTTGGGCGGCAGTATCCGCCGTGAAGTTGTTTGTAGCCTGCCAGTAAACCCAAAGCAGAAGAAGAAGAAGTGAAGTCAGCGGCTTCATTTGCCTAATCCACCCTCAGGGACTTTTTCCGGTGTGAACGTGATCTGTACTTAGTTCATGCGAACTAAAGAGTTTGCATGAACTAAGTTCGCATGAACCTTTGTGGGAAAAGTACTGCGGTGTGAATGCGCCTTTTGGCTCCACCAAACATCGTTTATAAATGTGCTTTATAAATAAAACTTGATTTGATTTGAAGGGTCAATGTTTTTCCAGATTACATTATTGCTTTGAGGACCCTCAAAATGCTCGACTTTTACTCGTGAAAAGCCAAACCGTGAGTTGTAAACTGAACGATTTAAGATTTGGTTCTTCTTACTATTTGTCGTTCGACCTTTGCTTAGAAGAAGTTAATCAGAATTGAATTAGGGTTTTTAAATAAGATAAGATAGAACTTAGTTTATCCTCTTGGGGAAAGAAAGACAGGATTCACTCAGCAAAGATAAAGGGGTACAGTAACTGCTGACAGAAGATATCACAGTAAAAAGTTGAGTATTTTTATGAACATGCAAAAATATATTTACATAAATAGTTTAGTTACCTCTGAAATGATGAATAATGCGCCGTGTGTGTTTTTATTTCCAGTGACGGGAGCGGAGTACGAGGCGATGCTGACGGAGATCATGTCCATGGGCTACGATAGAGAGAGAGTGGTCGCTGCACTCAGGGCGAGTTTCAACAACCCCCACAGAGCTGTGGAGTACCTGCTGACTGTGAGAGACACACACACACACACACACACACACACACACACACACACACACGCGCGCGCGCAGACACACACACACACACGCAGACACAGGCACACACAGACAGAGGAACACACGCGCAGACACACACACACACACACACACACACACAGGCACACACAGACAGAGGAACACACGCGCAGACACACACACACACAGGCACACACAGACAGAGGAACACACAGACACACACACACAGACACACACCCACACAGACACACCCACACACACACACACAGGCACAGACAGACAGACACACAGGCACACACACACACACACACACACACACAGAGACAGGCACACACACACACACGCACACACTGATCAGAGTAACGTCCATCCTGCTCACACTGTTTACATCTCTGTTTGTTCTTAGGCAGCCTCCTTGTGTAATCATTTTCATAAAGAAGCACAGTGTGTGTGTGATTGACAGGTGTGTGTTGTGTTTGCAGGGTCTCCCCAGCAGCCCGGTGCAGGAGAGTAACGCCCCGGCACCGGCCCCCGCCTCCGGACCCACAGAAGCCCCGTCTCTAGCAGAGGGTGAGGGGCAGTCAAGTCCAGCACTGTGTGAAAAACAAACCAGTGGTGCAGGGATGTCCTATTTCTGTGTTGGACCCTGAACGCAGCATCTCCCTGGTCCAATGGGATTCCTCCCTGTGATTTCTGTCAAACAAACGTTTATGATACGATACACGTTTAGTTCAGCAGGGTGAAAGGTATTCTTTACCTGATTCCTGGCAGATGAGTCACCGGCCTGGACAGTTCCTCTTTGTTAAGACTCGTTAGTTATCGCCAAGCTGTGGACTGTTTGTGGTGCAGGAATAGGTCCTAAAATACGTCAGTAAATACCCCACTGGTGAATTTAAAAACGGAGGTTGCTAACAAGTGTCTAAATCAGGGTTGCCAACTGTGGGTACCTGGCTGGAGTGAGATTTTGATATCATGGGTTTAATTACACATATGCGCTAAATGACTGCAGCGGGACCTTAGCATATATATACAATATATACAAATACACGATATTGGACACAGACTATAAAGGACACACAGTGGTAACACATGTTGGTTTCCACTGTTAGCAATTAATTGACTTATCGTACGATAAATAAAAATGAACTCGATACATTTCCCTTTACATGAGGATGTGACTCGCCGTTTGAAAGGATGTACTTGAATTATTATTATAATGTCTAAAATGGTCATACATCGGTGCTGTTAGCAGATTTAGACTTATAGCAGAAAGGTGAATAATCTCAGCAGTTCAAGTTTAGCCACACGTCTCAAGAGACTTGAGGACAGAGAGAGAAGGGGCGTGACTTCCAACGGTCTTATACCCCAGGTAGTGACATCACAATCATGTGGTACAGCCCTAACCAATGAACACAGTTGGTAGTCGCAGCTACTTACATAAACAATATATGGTACACAGTAATACATGGATTCATATACTATACATGTCTGTATGTTATATCTCAACGGGTGCCGACAATATTATCGTTTATCGCAATTATCTCACGCTCATAGTCTTTGACCTTTGGCCTAGGAGAACAATAAGCAGCAGACTTTTACTTTTTATCATTTCTACTGGATCTTAGATCTGGGCAATACGGGTCGGGGATTGACCAACCGGCTCCCACTGCTCTGCTGTCTGTTAACGTTGTTAAGAGTGGAGGGACCGGGGAGGGGGCGGATCCACAGCTTGAGCAGCTGTCAACTCAACATTGTAAATAACCAACCAAAAAACGATCGCCGGTTCATCTTGTTTTTGGCGTGAGAATAGTTTGGGCGGCGTGAGATTGAGACGCCAGATGCGTGAGAGTTGGCAACCCTGGTCTAAATGAGACGACTAAACGTCATCACGCCCAACATTAGCCACCTTAAGCTTAGCGGTGGTGAAGTCATGTGACCGTGCTGTAGTTCCTTTATAGCCCAACATTAGCCGCCTTTAGCTTAGCGGTGGTGAAGTCATGTGACCGTGCTGTAGTTCCTTTATAGCCCAACATTAGCCGCCTTTAGCTTAGCGGTGGTGAAGTCATGTGACCGTGCTGTAGTTCCTTTATAGCCCAACATTAGCCTCCTTTAGCTTAGCGGTGGTGACGTGAAGTCATGTGACCGTGCTGTAGTTCCTGTATAGCCCGTCATTAGCCTCCTTTAGCTTAGCGGTGGTGAAGTCATGTGACCGTGCTGTAGTTCCTGTATAGCCCAACATTAGCCTCCTTTAGCTTAGCGGTGGTGAAGTCATGTGACCGTGCTGTAGTTCCTGTATAGCCCAACATTAGCCTCCTTTAGCTTAGCGGTGGTGAAGTCATGTGACCGTGCTGTAGTTCCTTTATAGCCCAACATTAGCCTCCTTTAGCTTAGCGGTGGTGACGTGAAGTCATGTGACCATGCTGTAGTTCCTTTATAGCCCAACATTAGCCTCCTTTAGCTTAGCGGTGGTGACGTGAAGTCATGTGACCGTGCTGTAGTTCCTGTATAGCCCAACATTAGCCTCCTTTAGCTTAGCGGTGGTGAAGTCATGTGACCGTGCTGTAGTTCCTGTATAGCCCAACATTAGCCGCCTTTAGCTTAGCGGTGGTGAAGTCATGTGACCGTGCTGTAGTTCCTTTATAGCCCAACATTAGCTGCCTTTAGCTTAGCGGTGGTGAAGTCATGTGACCGTGCTGCAGTTCCTTTATCCTAACGTTAGCTTTTACTTCAGAAATCATAAAGTGGTGTTAACACGTGGAGACTATCCTAACTAAACGTGTAAGTATCATGAACGTTTGTTTGACACAGAGATTATTCTCAGCAATTCCTTCAGCATTTTATTATGACTGCATTAACAAGATGCCGAACATTTGATGATTGTAAAACGGAATATTTTGTGTCCGTCTTCAGGAGAGAACCCACTTGCATTCCTGCGGACTCAGCCTCAGTTCCTGCACATGAGGACGGCCATCCAGCAGAACCCGGCCCTGCTGCCCGCCCTGCTGCAGCAGCTGGGCCGAGAGAACCCTCAACTCCTACAGGTACACACACACACACACACACACACACACACACACCCTGAGAAACACACCCAGCAGACAGTGGGGGATAGTTTAGTTGCCGGCTTAGTGACTCCAGAAATGTTGAGTACCCCAAAGTGTTATGATAGAAATGCAGAGTAGGGTCCCCAGCACATAGAAGCTGCTGCATGCTAACCATTAGCATAAGTTGCATCATAACCTAATAATAGATTACGTTTGGATAGCGCCTTTCAAGGGACCCAAGGCCGCTTTACATGGTGAACATACAAAAGGGGGCGGTTTCGGGGGTTATTGAGGATGCCGAGTCCATTTCTGACATTTTCAGGATCACTAATGTCAGTTTTAACCACAAAGGGACCCTATGTGTAGTCTCTTGGTGGGATGATTTTGACTTGCTACCATTGGACACAGAGAGCAGCAGATGGAAGTCATTATCTCGACTGTGGACGGTTTGTTTTTAAATAAATAAGCAATCTGTCAAATCCAAACTATCCAGAGTCCCCTGAAACCTCAAAATAGACCAATATCAAATCAGCCCCTAGGGACTACAAAAATGGCGTCTTTCCATTCCCCTTACATGAGATAAGACGGAGCTTTAATAATCCCCATGGGGAAATGCGGTGGTTCATACAGCGACAGGGTCCGAGTGAAAACAGGACATCACAGATTCACACGAAATACAATTAAAGATAAATATTTAGACGGTGGTGGGATGTAAGGAAGCACTCTAATGTTGAGGTACTTCGACTTGACTGCTTTCATGTTGAGAGCGTTCCAGATAATGATCTTCTACCGTCCGGTTCTCTCTCTCCTCCGTTCAGCAAATCAGCCAGCACCAGGAGCTGTTCATCCAGATGCTGAACGAGCCGGTGGAGGGGGGGGAGGCCGCTCCGGAGGTGGGAGAGCTGGGCGCCGCCGGGGAGGAGGGGGGGGCGCCCGTCAACTACATCCAGGTCACGCCTCAGGAGAAGGAGGCCATCGAGAGGGTGAGGAACACAAAGAGTGAAAAACCTTTTTCCACCAAAACAGTTTTCAAGGCTTTTATTGTCATTTGTACATTAGCTACGTCAATGGTACACACACACACACACACACACACACACACACACACACACACACACACACACACACACACACCACACACACACACACACACAGAGAGCTGATAAATATCCCCCATCTCCCTAAGTGAATGTGTTTCAGTCTGAATTGACATCGTCACAACGTTATTAAAGTTTCTCTAGTACTAGACGGGTGATGTTGGCATAGCAACAGGAGCTAATCAGATTGTGGCATAAGCCGGTTTCTACTGGCACTTTTTAGCGGCGTATTTTTCCATATGATCAAATATAATAAAAACAACGTCTGAGGCAGGGCGGGTCTGAGGCAGGGCGGGTCTTCACAACGGGAAATAACGGCGAACGGATGGTCATTAAAAGTACGGTTAAAACAAAAGCGTTGCACTCTGCCTGGTTAGGGTTGCCTCACTTTATATCAGCCTGATAACGTAAGCCCGGGTCTTCCCCCGCTTTAGGGCCAGATAACTGAGATTAGTTTCTACTAGGGCCGTCAAGTTAATAACGCGTTAACGGGAAAAAATTGTTTGTCCTCGGCCGCCCCGTAGTTTCAGAGCTTAAAATACCGAGTTTAAAATACCGTCTACAAGCTGATGCTGACAGCCCCAGACCACACTTCCACGCTCACCGGCAGGCACCGACTGGCCATCGGGAGGACCGGGAGGGTGTGTGTGTGGCACGAGCGAGAGAGAGACCTTACGTGTATTGTTGTTGTTAGCATCTGGTGCTAGCTAGCTGCGCTAACGGATATAAGGAGCTGTTTAAATGAAAACAGAGGAGCGACATTTCGCCGAGCTCTTGACTTTATGCAGGAAGCCAGACAGCGGGACATTGTACGAGAAGTCAGCACACTCAGCACGGATAGTGCGCAACATGATTGCAGCGTCCAGGCAGCTCCCGTTCGAGCATATGCCTTGAGTTGCACATAGCTCCAACGTGCGCGCGCACACACACACACACACACACACACACACACACACACACACACACAGTATTGTATTATTGAATGAGAGAGGTTCCAGGTTGTTGTGTTTAATATTCATGAGGATATTTCTCATTGTTGAAATGATAATAAACATTAGCATAAAGCATATTTGTCCGCTGATATGTTAAGAGTATTACAAACTTGAAATATTCCTCTAAGGAACATTTAGAACCGATACAAAATGTGCGATTAATTTGCCATTAATTATCATGCGATTAAATATTGTAATCGATCGACAGCCCAAGTTTCTACTGACTTCATACATTATCAAATACAAATGTGGTCATAAACCAACACTTTTTAAAGCCGGCTCCACTGTGGTGGAAACAAGAAGAACTGGTGCTTAATCTGGCACTCGCTCAGCACTGGCTCTTGAACTGATATGGTGTGAAAGGGGGGGTCTGTGTTTTGTCTCCTGTTGTAGCACATCTTGATGTTTCTAACCCCCCCCCCCTCTCCTCCCATCTTCAGTTAAAAGCGCTGGGTTTCCCCGAGGCTCTGGTGATCCAGGCCTACTTCGCCTGCGAGAAGAACGAGAACCTGGCGGCCAACTTCCTCCTGAACCAGGGTCTGGAGGACGACTGAACATCGACTTCCTGCTCCTCGCCCCTCCTCCCATAAAGACTGCCCCCACCCCACACTTACTGTACAGCCACCGCTCCACAGGAGGGGAGGAAGAGGGCTGAGGGAGGGATGGGGTTATGGTTTAAAAGCTACACACAAAAATCATAAAATCCTGTGCAGGAAGGCGGAGGAAGCGACGAATCCACGAGAATTCCAATGGAATGTGTGTGGGCTTCGTCCCGGGAGAGAAAATGAAATATAATCAGATTTTAGACGCGCTTTGTGGTGTAGAGTGGTGCCGGGATGACTGATTTCTGTAGTGGACCCTGAAGGCAGCATATCGCTTGTTCCATCTAGAAAGAGTCAATGGGATTTTCCCTTTTTGGATTAGTGCAGACAAATATGTCAATGTTTAGTAAAAAGCTAATGTCACATGAATTCACTAACGCTAAATTTAGTCGTCTCATTTAGATACTTGTTCGCAACCGCCGTATTTAAGCTAAGCTAGAGGCTAAGCTAGAGGCTAAGCTAGAGGCGGCTAATGTTGGGCGTGATGACATTTAGTCGTCTCATTTAGACACTTTTAAGCTAACAACAACCAAAAACATCCATACGAGGGAACAACGATAAAATGCTGACTCATTTCCTGTTTGAGGACTCATTCCTGCACCACTCTACTAGGGACGGGGAGGGGTGGGGGGGGGTTTGCGATGTGTGTGTGTGTGTGTGCGGCTGGATGCAGTTGAATCTTGTAAACGGATGGGAGTGTGTAACGCTGCGCCGCCACAACATTATCAGTGTGTGTAACTGCTTGTGTTTCTCTGTTAGCTTCATGCTAGCGGAGATGTTAGCTGGGTCTGTCTGTCTGCGGGGGGAATGGGAACTAAACTGACAAATAAGAGTCTGGTTATTCTGTCACTTTGTCCGTCCATCACACTGCGCCCTCACTGCGCCACACAGGGTCATCACCAGGTGCGATCACTCACAGGGAATACATCTGGGTCCGAACATGAACGAGAGAGAAAGTCCAAATATAACTGGTTAAAACAAACTTTAAAAAATAATAAAGACAAGTACTTACACCACATTTAAATATACAAACTAAAACCAAACATTCAGTCAGGTGGAAAAAGTACTCAGATCCTGTACTTGAGTAAAAGTAGAAGTACTCTGATCCTGTACTTGAGTAAAAGTAGAAGTACTCAGATGTTGTACTTGAGTAAAAGTAGAAGTACTCAGGTCTTGTACTTGAGTAAAAGTAGAAGTACTCTGATCCTGTACTTGAGTAAAAGTAGAAGTACTCAGATGTTGTACTTGAGTAAAAGTAGAAGTACTCAGGTCTTGTACTTGAGTAAAAGTACTCGGATCTTGTACTTGAGTAAAAGTACTCGGATCTTGTACTTGAGTAAAAGTACTCAGATCTTGTACTTGAGTAAAAGTAGAAGTACTCAGATCTTGTGCTTGAGTAAAAGTAGAAGTACTCAGATCTTGTGCTTGAGTAAAAGTAGAAGTACTCAGATCTTGTGCTTGAGTAAAAGTAGAAGTACTCAGGTCTTGTACTTGAGTAAAAGTACTCAGGTCTTGTACTTGAGTAAAAGTAGAAGTACTCAGATCTTGTGCTTGAGTAAAAGTAGAAGTACTCAGATCTTGTGCTTGAGTAAAAGTAGAAGTACTCAGGTCTTGTACTTGAGTTAAAGTACTCAGATCTTGTACTTGAGTAAAAGTACTCAGATCTTGTACTTGAGTAAAAGTGGAAGTACTCAGATCTTGTACTTAAGTAGAAGTACTCGGGTCTTGCACTTGAGTAAAAGTACTCAGATCTTGCACTTGAGTAAAAGTAGAAGTACTCAGGTCTTGTACTTGAGTAAAAGTACTCAGGTCTTGTACTTGAGTAAAAGTAGAAGTACTCAGATCTTGTGCTTGAGTAAAAGTAGAAGTACTCAGATCTTGTGCTTGAGTAAAAGTAGAAGTACTCAGGTCTTGTACTTGAGTAAAAGTACTCAGATCTTGTACTTGAGTAAAAGTAGAAGTACTCAGATCTTGTGCTTGAGTAAAAGTAGAAGTACTCAGATCTTGTGCTTGAGTAAAAGTAGAAGTACTCAGATCTTGTACTTGAGTAAAAGTACTCAGATCTTGTACTTGAGTAAAAGTACTCAGATCTTGTACTTGAGTAAAAGTGGAAGTACTCAGATCTTGTACTTAAGTAGAAGTACTCGGGTCTTGCACTTGAGTAAAAGTACTCAGATCTTGCACTTGAGTAAAAGTAAAAGTACTCAGGTCTTGTACTTGAGTAGAAGTACTGAGGTCTTGTGCTTGAGTAGAAGTACTCAGGTCTTGTACTTGAGTAGAAGTACTGAGGTCTTGTTCTTGAGTAGAAGTACCAGAGTGTAGGAATACTCTGTTACAGTAAAAGTCTGCATTCAAAATGGTACTTTAGTACAGCACTTGAGTAAATGTACTTAGTTGCTTGTAAGTGAAGGTCCTGCATTGAAGACTTCAGTGAGCATCCTCCTCCTGATCCCTCCGCTGTAACTGCTCGCTGAGCCGGAAGTCAAACTCCTCGGACCCTGGCTTTTTTTTAACACAATCGACACGATACAACTTTATTCATACTGTTGGAGATATCATGATTTTGTTTCTTGTCCGGCTAGAACTTTTTCAATTTGTTTTCAACACATTTTCAACAAGCTATAGGATAACTCTTTCGATATTAAATTCAACATAGGCTACTAAACTAAACTTTACATTTTATTTTCATACTTTGATACATGTCAAATGATACACTAATCACACACTGATACATGATACACTGTGCGGCTCATCGGCTGCTAAGTGTAATTTCAATCAGAGTCGGTTTTGATAAGAACACATATTTATTGCAGAGATACACAAATGAATGTAATGGTGTGTTGGCGATTAGACCCCGTTGTGCAGGAGTATCATTCGGGAGGGGAGAACCGATCCGACGAAACCCCCCACCGGGTCTAGACACTGGTGGTGGTGAATGGATATGTGGGGTCGGTCTGAAGGGGAGGGGCTGCGTCGAGTCACCTGAAATGGCAGCTGTCAGAGGGGAGAGCAGCTTTTAAAGGGTTCGCGGAGCGCTATGATAGGCTCGGGAGAATAGAGCGAAGTGATTGGTTAAGCTGGGGAGTGACGCATCCGATCACTTATTGAGAGGAGAGAGAGGAGTGACATGGGAATAGTAAATGAATGAGGAAAGAAGGTCTTCCTGGTTGAACTTGCGCTCAGCTTCATTTCTATTAACGATGTAACCAAACCAAAGGACGCAAAGCCATGTCCAGATGCATTATGGGATGGCCTTTTATCCCCAGGTTGATGACTTGAACACCTGAAACACAAATGAGAGCCAGCAAGCAGAACGGGAACACAGAGAGACCCCTAGTGGAGGGAGGGGGGCGTAACAATAGGAGACCAAACATATGCTATATATATTAACATATCGCATTTGACACATACCATACTATGACTTTTAATGTGTGTTAAATGACAATATATTTTACACATACTACACTTTTTCCATATTTAAAACTGATGAATACTCAGGGTGTGAGCAGGGCGGCCTCTGCTGGAGACTCACTGCATTGCATCAGAGCCACACAGTCACTCTGCGTAAGTTCAGCATTTAGATATATAAACGCAACACTTTGGTTTCTGCTCCCATTTTTCATGATGAACTCAAAGATCTAAAACATTTTCTATATACTTCACATTACCCTACCCCTACCCCTCGGACCCCCCCCAGACCCCCCCAATAAAGCAAAACTGCACGTTTCAGAGTGGCCTTTTAGTGTGGCCAGCCTAAGGCACACCTGTGCAGTAACCATGCTGTCCAATCAGCATCTTGATATCACCTGTGAGGTGGGATGGATATTAATATATTATATACGCTATATATTGTTGGAAACTCAAAAATGAGAACATGGTACTTTAAACACACAGACCAAAATACATCAATAAATACATTGAATAAAAGGATTCACAGAAGGTTCCTCATTTCTCTAACTCCCCTCCTCGACTCCTATCCTCTTGTTTTAGTCCCGCCCACAGGAGATGCGCGCTGACACACCTTCCGGCGCAGACTGAAAACTCATCTCTTTCGACTCCACTTCGAGCGATAGAATTACTAACAAAGCACTTATATACTAATAAAGGACTGGCCTATCTATAGCCAGCTGAGTAGCACTTGAAATGTTTGGCTCTATGAAACCTGATGTACTTTATGATTCTGTTTTCTTCAAGGTTGTGTCTTCCTGGTCGAATGCACTTATCAGCTAAATGCAATGTAATGAGGAGTGGATGAGAGAGGGGGGGAAGCAGCAGGCGGGCCGTTTCTCAATCGCGAGGATGCTTGCTTGGTAGCACATGTCTTCCGAGTCACTTGCTTCAGAAGCTAGGCAAGAATCCTTCCTAGCATTCGGAAAACGAAGAGTGCGTCATATGAGAGGCCCCGCCTTACATTTTCCACCATAGATTTGGGGAAATTGGTCCGTGGCGCAAAGCATTGTGGGGATTTTAAGGACGCGAAGTCTACCCATGTGCAGCCTCGAAACTTCTCCAAACCAAGGACGCGGCCTAGGTTGAATTCCAAGTATGCTGGAGATTGGAACAGTCCTTCGGCGGCACTCGATGACGTAGCATCCTTGAAATATTGGCTTGGAAGCCAGTTTCCTCGAGATTGAGAAACGGCTGCGGTTAGAGAAATGAGATGTCCTTCAACATGGCACGCTGAAATCCATTTCCGGGTCACTACCGGAGGACCAAGGAGTCTAGGAGTCGAGGAGTCGAGGAGTCGAGGAGGGAGTGTTCGGGAGGAATTGTGTCACAAAAAGGCAATACTATATAGATATACATCATAAGTCATTTGACGATCAATGTTGATGTAGAAGAGACATGAAGAAGAGGGGACACATGTTGATGTAGAAGAGACATGAGGAAGAGGGGACACATGTTGATGTAGAAGAGACATGAAGAAGAGGGGACACATGTTGATGTAGAAGAGACATGAAGAAGAGGGGACACATGTTGATGTAGAAGAGACATGAAGAAGAGGGGACACATGTTGATGTAGAAGAGACGTGAAGAAGAGGGGACACATGTTGATGTAGAAGAGACATGAAGAAGAGGGGACACATGTTGATGTAGAAGAGACATGGAGAAGAGGGGACACATGTTGATGTAGAAGACATGAAGAAGAGGGGACACATGTTGATGTAGAAGAGACATGAAGAAGAGGGGACACATGTTGATGTAGAAGAGACATGAAGAAGAGGGGACACATGTTGATGTAGAAGAGACATGAAGAAGAAGAGGGGACACATGTTGATGTAGAAGAGACATGAAGAAGAGGGGACACATGTTGATGTAGAAGACACATGAAGAGAGAGGACACATGTGATGTAGAAGAGACTGAAGAAGAGGGGACACATGTGGATGTAGAAGAGACATGAAGAAGAGGGGACACATGTTGATGTAGAAGACACATGAAGAAGAGAGGACACATGTTGATGTAGAAGAGACATGAAGAAGAGGGGACACATGTTGATGTAGAAGAGACATGAAGAAGAGGGGACACATGTTGATGTAGAAGAGACATGAAGAAGAGGGGACACATGTTGATGTAGAAGAGACATGAAGAAGAGAGGGACACATGTTGATGTAGAAGAGACATGAAGAAGAGAGGGACACATGTTGATGTAGAAGAGACATGAAGAAGAGGAGGACACATGTTGATGTAGAAGAGACATGAAGAAGAGGGGACACATGTTGATGTAGAAGAGACATGAAGAAGAGGGGACACATGTTGATGTAGAAGAGACATGAAGAAGAGGGGACACATGTTGATGTAGAAGAGACATGAAGAAGAGGGGACACATGTTGATGTAGAAGAGACATGAAGAAGAGGGGACACATGTTGATGTAGAAGAGACATGAAGAAGAGGGGACACATGTTGATGTAGAAGAGACACATGTTGATGTAGAAGAGACACATGTTGATGTAGAAGAGACATGAAGAAGTGGATTCAAAGTGACCTTGTTCCAGCAGAAAGGAGACGAGGAGGCGAGGTACAGTCAGAACATCCTTTTATTCAATCAGGTAAAGGTGTTGCTCTTTTCAAACTGTGTTTTATTATTATTATGGAAAAGAAACTGTAATTAACACATGCATTTCACCAGGGGCTCTGGGGGTGCGCTGAGGACGAGGGGGGGTTGGGTGAGGAGGGGGGGGAGCACTCGCTTTCGGGGGGGACGGGGGGACGGGCTCTCTAACCTAAAATCTGCCCGGCGACCTACAAAATGTCTAAAAGTAAAAAGAATAAAACAGAAAAACGGCGGACGGTTCGACTGGGCTCTGTGAACGGTGC
The DNA here is from genome assembly GCA_902827135.1 of Harpagifer antarcticus. NCBI lineage: Eukaryota > Metazoa > Chordata > Actinopteri > Perciformes > Harpagiferidae > Harpagifer > Harpagifer antarcticus. Next base: position 33,679 of record CADEHL010001460.1, on the reverse strand, counting down.
CGGGGCGACACTGAACCACACACACACACACACACACACACACACACACACACACACACACACACACACACACACACACACACACACACACACACACACACACACACACACACACACACACACACACACACACACACACACACACACACACAGCCCCTCTCCGATATGGCTTCTCAAACTGTGATGCGTTCACTTGTCAAAGGCTTGATTGATAATACTGCTGCTGGCTTCGATTGTTTTTGAAAAGTAAAAAGTTGCATATATAAGATCATTTATTTTTATTCTTGTTTTGCTGGTGGAATTTTACGGTGCTGTTTTTTTACAACTTATTTTTGCACAGCTTTTTTAAAAACCCATATCGCTTTGGTCAATCAAACACTGCGATGTTTCCTCGAATGGCGTCGGTGAATACTCTTGAATGATTGTGCTAAAACCGCGAGCCTCGTCAGTCTCTGGGGGAACCGCTCCGCTTCGTGATAAGGTGCTTCAAGTCTTTTTCATTTACTCCTTTTAAAAAGTACAAAATAAAAGAATAGCTGGTCTCACTCAACCACTAGAAAGGTGCATCGTTTAAGGTGTCAACGCCTAAGACACGCAGTAACAGTGACACAAAAAGAATTTAATCCAAATTCAATTATAACAAAACATAAATAGATTTTAAAAAGAATAACAGTCCTATATCCCGCCGCGCTTTAGACCGAGTGCTCGTATCCCTCCGCCAGATGGTGCTCCAGAGGGACTATTTGTTGAGCCTCCGCGCAGCCCAGAGCCCCGTGGTGTAACTTGTTCACTTACATTAGCGCTGGCTGAATGGAGAAGCTGAAAACATGGGTATGGTAATACAATGTGAAGCGTACAGAAGACAAGGATAACATGTGAGCTAACTGCATTCTGCTCAGACAAACAAAAACCTTTGCTCAATTTTTTTTTTTAGCTTTTTCTTTTGGAAACCCCGCCGTTCAGAGGAAAAGGGAGGAAGGGGGGAGGAGGGAGGGAGGAAGCGGCTACAGACTAATCCAGTGTCCAAGATAGACAGGAGACACAGAGGAGGAAGCAAGACAGATTTTTTTTTTTTTTTTTTTTTAAGCTTTTCTTAATTATTCAACGATAAAAAGAGGAACTAAATCACACCAATTTCCTTTAGTACTATGTATACTGCTTTAAGAAGAAGAAGAAGAAGAAGAAGAAGAAGAAGTATGAAGGAGGGGAACGCAGTTATTTTTTTTTTTTTGGGCACTCAGGATTACATTTTGATGGAGTCTGTGAACAAAAGGCACTTTTTAGGGACAACCTTTAAGATGCTCTGAGTCTAGAAACACTACGTCACCAAACAAGTATTTATATCATTTACAGTGGGAGGTGGGGGAGGAAGAAGAAGGGACAGAGGGGGGGGGGTCACTTTAAATGGTGACCTCATGACGGGCTGATTCCCTCTCCCGAAATATCGCACAAAAAGTTCGTCCAACAAACTGATTTTTCCTCCGTGGTGTACAAAAGGTTGGGGGGGGGAATGCCTTTTGCCACATGAATGAACCCCTCCCCCTCGGTAAATACAGAACAAAAGAGAAATAGAGTAATGCATGTTTTCCTAAAGGTTGCTTAATATTTATGTATAATAGAGATTGAATGTACTTTATTATTTTTTACCAAAGCACCAGGTTTCATAGTGATATATATTTGTATGAGTTGTTCCTTCAGCCCTCTCCTACATTTTAGAAAACCATAAGAAAGATTGCATAAAAAATAAGAGGAAATAAAACATTTTCCCCCGACCTTTACGTACAAAGACTGGGGTATTTTTTAGCGCCCTCGTATTTAGAGTCCCGGAGCTCGCGGACTTCAAAAGAAAATAAGAAAAAACGTCGAGGATTTTTCCCTCTTTTTCTCGTGACACCCTCAAACAAATCGCTAACACACACCTCTACCAAGGCATTGCACATGGCTCAATCAACATACATCATTTCAAGAACAATACTTCCCAAAGAACACAACAAACCGTTTCTACTCTCCGCGCTATCATCACTGTCCTGTGTGGGATTTTTTTTTAGAGTTGTACAGATGCTTCAAAAAATAACTAGACTGCCACAGAGCTTATCTTGCAAATAAAAACAAAATGTATATATCTATAAATATATATGTGTATTATATATATAGATGATCTAGTGAGCTGTCACTTCCCTCTCACCGTCCGCTCCTGACATAAATGTTTTTCACTATAGCTTATATGTGAGAAAAAAGAACCTGAATTCATGTTTGATAAATTGCATAATGGGAATACAGAGGCACTTCCATAGGTTAGAAAATAAATCAGTCTCTCCGGAGAGATGTCGGCCCACTATGTCGTGTTTCCCTGCAGTGAAGAACAGGCAGTCCAGTTATTTAGTGAGGTCGGATGGGTGATTTATCAGGAGATAACTGAATATGTCGTGGGCGAATGATATAAAAGGCTTCCTCAGATTGTCTATTTTTAAGACTTCCCTTTGAATTGCACGGGGGGGGCGTTAATAGTGAGTGGTCTTTATACGTCTGTGTGTTGGCTGGTGTGATTGTTTTAGTGCAGTTTTGATCATTAAGGGCTCATCGATTCACAACAGAGTGGTGCAGGGACGAAGTATCGGGAAGTTAGCTCCTTCCTGGTTCCCTCCACAAAACGCCAAGGGGATTTCTCCATGGGATTTTGGATTATCGCCGAAAATAACCTCTGTGATAAACAAGCTAAGCTAAAGGAGGCTAATGTTGGGCTATAAAGGAACTACAGCACGGTCACATGACTTTAGATCACCACCGCTAAGCTAAAGGTGGCTAATGTTGGGCTATAAAGGAACTACAGCACGGTCACATGACTTCACATCACCACCGCTAAGCTAAAGGTGGCTAATGTTGGGCTATAAAGGAACGACAGCACGGTCACATGACTTCACATCACCACCGCTAAGCTAAAGGTGGCTAATGTTGGGCTATAAAGGAACGACAGCACGGTCACATGACTTCACGTCACCACCGCTAAGCTAAAGGTGGCTAATGTTGAGCTATAAAGGAACGACAGCACAGTCACATGACTTTAGGTCACCACCGCTAATCTAAAGGAGGCTAATGTTGGGCTATAAAGGAACGACAGCACGGTCACATGACTTTACGTCACCACCGCCAAGCTAAAGACTAAGCTAAAGGCTAAGCTAAAGGCTAAGCTAAAGGAGGCTAATGTTGGGCGTGATGTCGTTTATTCGTCTCATTTAGACACTTGTTAGCAATCGCCGTGTTTAAATTCAATAGGGGGTATTTACTGATGTTGTGGAAGGGTAAATGTATCTCCAAAATTAAAAGCTGACGTCATTCGGCTTCACGTCACCACCGCTAAGCTAAATACGGCTAATGTTCAGCGTCTTGACGTTAGCAACCGTCGTTTTTAAAAACACCAGTGGGGTATTTATGCCGTACAATTAAAATATCTCCAGCTTGTGTTAACCACAGAACTTATTTCCAGTTTCTAACCAAAAACCTTCCAGACGAGGGAACAGGAAGCGCTAAAAAAGCTAACTAACTTCCGCGCTCATTCATTCATTCCTGCACCACTCAATAGGGGGTGTGCTGGTGTGTGTGTGTGTGTGTGTGTAGGGGGGATATCCTTTTTTTCCTGTGCACTAAATCAGATTTGTGCACCGTGTGATCGTCCACCTCAGCCTCAGAGGCCCTCGCTCCGCTCAGATATGTCACATATTCATTATTTTGCTCCGCAGTGTGGCCGCTGTGCTCTTTGAGCCTCGGCCCGTCTGGGAGTGTAAACATCAGGGTAAACTTTTCCAGGAGACAGAAGGAAGATTTACTCTCTCTTTTTCTCCCGTTTTCAGCAACCTTCCCTCCTCGGTTCGGTTTGTCTATCACTCTCTTCTCCACCGGCAGCCTGACCCGGGTCAAACAGCTGATTATCTGTGTGTGTGTGTGTGTCCGCAGGTACATTAACTTCCTGTGATTGTCAAAAACCCTGCAAGTCCAGGTTCATCTGGCGCTGAGGAATATTACACCAGTTTGATAGTGTGGAGCTAATTGTTAGACAAGAAAATGGACGCCACACGCATCTTGGTACGGAGGAAGCTAGCAGACGGTTAGCTTAGCACAAAGACTGGTAACGGGGAGGAAACAGCTAGGCTAGCATTTAAGCTACGTGTATGCTAACTGTAGTGTGCATGGGCCCTAGGACGCTAAAAATAATGCTATCAAATACATATTTACTCCCAATATGTCTCAATAATTTAGCGTAATGTCTATTTAAATTGTTAAAAGCAGGAGTTATTGAAATAGGATACTGAACCTGTTTCTTTAAAATACGTTTGTTATTCCTAATATTTCTTTTCGTAGAATATTGCACAAATCAATGTGTTGTTAGCCCCTGTTTCCAGCCTTAATGCTAAGCTAGGCTAACCAGCTGTTCATGTTAGCTTCACGTACAGACGCGAGTGCGATCGTTCTTCTCGTCTAACTCTTGGTCCAAATCCTTTATCTCCCCAAAAATAAACGCCGATCTATGTCTTTGTTTGTGTCGTCACTGTTTGACCCGGGTCAGCCGCCTCAACATCCCACGTCTTATTGTGTTTCTCTATAAGGTGCTGTCATTCAAATACAAAACAATTAAAAAATAGTACAAATCCAAAAGGAATAAATTCAAATAAGAGAGAACACACAAGAGATAACAAAATCATTCATCTACATTACAATAAGAGGGCAAAGGGGGAACCAATAGCTGCTGTCTAAAGTCACTGTCAGTACACACACACACACACACACACTGGGAGTATCTGTGTGTGTTGTTTGGACGTCTAATTGAATCGGCTACGTGTGTGTAGAATACAGATATGGTAACACACACCTCCACCTATGGATACTACGATCTAAAACTGTGTGTGTGTGTTTTTAATCATTTTCATGCTGTGTGTGTGTTGTGCGGGGAAAGTGAGCGGAGGCCAATGATTGGTCGATGGGGGGGTTGAGTTGTTTCCTCTTTAAAACTCTCATCAGAAGGGTTCACCTCCCATGCCTGGCAGGTAAATAGTGCACGTCGTTAGGATTAGTGTTAATTGATTCAGCTTCTAGTGCAACCCTTAAATGGAGATATGTTTTGGCATGGTCTCTCTCTAGTTAGTAGCAGGGTAAAAAGGGACTTTGTCGAGTCTTTTCAGAGGGACATTTGGACAATTTGGGGGACGTCACAGGACTGCAGCTTTCAGCGGACACCTTTGAGGATGCGATGCGGGGAAATGTGATGTAGAAACCTGATTTTGTTGGTTTTTCTCTGTCGTTCTTTAAACAAAACTCCTCAGTTGAGCTTCAACCCGGCGTCCATCTTGTCCATCCATTCGTCTTCTCCTCTCCATCTCCCTCCGACTGGATCAAATGAGTTCCTCTGAAAAGCTGCGGTGGTTGCTTCGGGTGTGTTTCCTAAACATCAGGTGGGACGTACTGTCAGGTCGGTGGGTTTGTTGGAGGACAGGTTTTGAATCTCTCTCTTCTTATTTCGGATTGTAAAGAAAGAACTCGAGTTGCTGCTTGGGGCACAGATCTTGTCAGAGGAACCAAGACTGAAACAGAAGAGGAGGAAGAAGGGAATGAGATGACATTAAAACCAGTGAAGTGTGCATTCACCAGGAGAGGACAGAATCACATAAACACCACATCACGGAATAAAGGGACCAGAGTTTGCTTGAATTTTGACTTGAGCCGTCCCTTATATCAAATCAAATCTTATCTGTAGAGCACATTTAAAAACGATTTTGGTCGAGCCAAACACAGGGAACAGTCAGGAGTCGTGACCCCGCTCTGACTAGAAGGCCAGAGAGAAGAAGTGTGTCTTCAGTGTGGATTTAAAAGCCCCTAGGGTCTGGGCCGACCTCACATGGAGGGGAAGAGTGTTCCAGAGCCTGGGGCCAGCCGCTGCGAAGGCTCGGTGCCCTCGGGTTTGAGCCTGGTCTTAGGCACTATCAACAACAGCTGATCAGCCGACCTTAAGGCTCTGGCTGGGGCGTAGCGCTGGAGGAGTTCGGCTATACAGGCCGGAGCCAGCCCATTTAGGGCTTTGAACACAAATAAAAGGATTTTATTCTGAACCGAACTGGAAGCCAGTGTAGTGAGGCCAGAATTGGGGTGATGTGGTCACGCTTTTTGTGGCCAGTGAGAAGACGTGCAGCTGCGTTCTGCACTAGCTGCAGGCGTCTAATTGATGCCTGGTCCATACCCACATGCAGAGCGTTCCAATAGTCCAGTCTTGAGGTAACAAATGCGTTAATAACGCTTTCCAGGTCTTTAAAAGATAAATACGACTTGGTTTTGGCCGATAGTCTTATTTTAAAAAAGCAGGATTTTACTACGGTGCTGACCTGCTTGTCGAATTTAAAAGTGCTATTGAAGGTCACTCCTTATAGATACCGTCTCTTTACGTTAGTGAGCCGGATCATTTGGCTCGGCTCTTCATGTTACCACAGTTTACCACGGAGCCTCAGTTTCGCCGCTGCGAGGCTCCGGCGCAGAATCCCAGCAGACTCCTTTACCCCTCCAACAGCGGGATGTCCTTCGTCATTTCAAGCGATAAAAACTCTCGATCTTCTCTCGAATTATTAATATTTTTCGTCCAAGAATATGAATAATTCTAGAGAAGATCGAGAGTTTTTATCGCTTGAAATAACGAAAAGGAAAAACGACGGCAAGACGCCCGCCTGGCGGAAACGCTGGGTCACATTATTAATGTAGGTATTAACAGTATTTAGCAGTGCAAAAACCGTAGTGGTAGTTAAGTAATTGCACGTTATTTATCGAACGGTATAAAAACAGTTTTATCCCAGCTTTGAACCCTGTACAATCTGAAGCCATCCCAACAACAACCCAGCCGTGAAACACATTTCTACTGATTCTACGATGGTACAAGTTGACATTTGAACAGAGTGGTGCAGGAACGAGTCCTAAAACCAGGAAGTGAGTCAGCATTTCACCACTTCCTGTTCCCTGGTCTCAGAGCCAATGGGATCTCTCCGTAGGGTTATGGAAAATATCTGCAAATAAGGTCTGTGGTTGAGACTCATTGAAGAGACGGATCACGTTTGGTTCTACATTAAATCCATCAGCAGTGACCCCACTGGTGATCTCTGAAGAGTTGAAAAACGATGGTTGTTACCAAGTGGCTGAACAGGACTACAGAAGTCGTGGAGGCCGTTGTACGTCATTACGCCGAACACGTGAACACTCCTCTGAGTTAGTTTCTGTTCTGCTTGAAAGCAAGTCCCTGCCTCCTGCAGACTGTTCAAACAAACGCTTCAACTCGTTCCATCTAGAATCTGTAGTTTGAATATGGATCTGAAGTCGGCGTGACGTTGAAGTCGTGCTGCTGGACTCGCTGTAGTTCCTTTATAGCATGACGTTAGCATTTAGCTTCTGGACATTAATGATTCGAACATTATGAAAGTAGGGTAGACATGTGGAGATTATCCGGCTGAACAGAACGTGCATTTATCAAACAGGTTTGTTTTCCACAGACCTTATTTCAAACTATTTTCCAAAATCCTATGGAGAAATCCCATTGGCTCTGAGACGAGGGAACCAGCAGCTTCCTTCAGGGTAAATACGTCACCCCTGCTCCGCTCTACTGTGCGCAGGTTTAACTTTTGCATGTCTAAAGAGAAGCCTGACGTCCTGGTTTTAGGCCTCACTCCTGCAGTCTGTATTTCTGTAGCGCACTTTCTGTGTTTTTGGTTTGGCGGGCACTAAATGGCCGCTCAGCGTGATCCGGGTGCAGATCGGGGTCAGATTCATCTGGCAGCAACATCCTGGAAGTCAAGCTTTGGAAACTCCTCCGAGCCTCAGGGACGGAGGAGGGAAACGGCCTGTTGTTGTGTTTGACTCTAACAGGTTGTATGAATAAACCCCCCCCTTTTCTCCCCTCCAGCGTCCCAGCATGCTTTGCTTTTGGGCAGCGACTCTCCTTCTCTCACACACACACACACACACACACACATTCATTTATCTCCCGGTTAGACTCATGGCAGCAGACACACACCACCCTCTTTTCTTTCCTTAAACTCAAGATCAAATGGCTGTGACATCATGTCTGGTTGCTGGGGGTAACGAGACGGCCGGGACGTGACTCTTTAAAAGGGCCAAAAAACCCCGTCACCCCCTCCTCATATACTCTCTCTATGCAGTACCTCACATCGACCACTGGGGGGCGACAAGAGCCCACAGAGTGAGGGGTCCCCACAAAGCACTCAAAAACTTAAGTACAATTTTGAGGTGCTTGTGTATTTCCATTTCATTATGCTTTTACTCCACTACCAACTGTGCAGGGTCCTATCAGCCGTGGTGAAGCACACTTACTCAAATATCTGTGTTTTCTAAATTGGGGTTTTCTATTTTGTCGTGTTTAAAATGTTTGTACATCGTGAAAGAGAGTTTTTCAGTCTGTGGAGTTGGAATGGATTGAATATCATTAATTCCATACATCCGTCTTCTCCCGCTTCTCCGTGGTCGGGTCTCGGGGGTATCAGCTCCAGCCCCAAACGTTCCTTTCCCCTCATCAACCAGCTCTGACTGGGGGGTCCCAAGGCGCTCCCAGGCCAGCGAATTAATTAATTCAAAATATATAAATGTCACTTCTAATTATATTTAAGCTTCAAGGATCCTTATTAGGACATTCTGCCACCAACACCACCACCTAATTGTATTTTGTAAAGTACATTTTGTTATTTCTAACACAGCTGATGTTTAAATGGTCAACCAAGTCACTTTGAGATGCAGGTGTGTGTGTGTGTGTGTGTGTGTGTGTGTGTGTGTGTGTGTGTGTGTGGAGAGTTTCTATTCATGATGTGTATTTCTTGCGTATAGTTGTAGGTAGTGGGCGACAAACAAACCCAAACTGTCAGATGTACACTGAAGTCCTGCAGCATGTCTCCACCACAGTATCCCTGTGTGTGTGTGTGTGTGTGTGTGTGTGCGTGTGTGTGTGTGTGTGTGTGTGTGTGTGTGTGTGTGCGTGTCTCCACCACAGTATCCGTAACTATCAGTGGCTCAAATGAGGTTGTCTGCACTTGGATACATCGACCCCTCGCTGCCTTCTTATTGGACGGCCTACTGTATAGCCGCAACAGTGAGTGTTATTTCATGTTATTTGCCAAAGACTAATTTCCATTGGATGTCAATTTAATGGAAACTTAAGTATTCTGAATCTGAACCAATGAATGAGTCAGTCTGAGCTCCACCTGTAGCAGCTGCATGAAGGAACACATTGATGCCTCACCATGACTCATACAAATACAGATATAACATATATTATATTTTGAAACTGGCTCTCCGGCATTAGTTTTTTGGTTTATTTTCGCACGCACTAAAACACACACAATAAATGTAAGTGTCTTTGAGCATTAGGAAAAGCGCTATAAAAATCCCATGTGTTATTATATCATTATTAATATTATATGTATGTGTTCTTATTGCTGCAGCCATCTATTTTAAACGGTGAGAAACAGCTCTAGGCCAAAAGTACTAAGTATATGAATAATTGACGTGTTTTTGGCCGTGTCTCCCGTCTTCTTATTGATGTTCACGTCTGCAGTCTGGTTCTACTTTCACACGCAGAACCAAAGCACACAGAGCTAATGGTTAGCATGTGCCTTTCAGAGAAAAGGACACGAAGAAAGATTGATGGTGATCCGCAGAGAAAAGTGATCACAAGACGGAGAGTGTGTCAAGAGGGGGAGTATTTTCAAGTGTATGTCAGTATGTAGTGTCTCTACTTTAAAGAGTCCTCTCCTGCTGATGTTCAGGTGTATATCAGTATGTAGTGTCTCTACTTTAAAGAGTCCTCTCCTGCTGATGTTCAGGTGTATATCAGTATGTAGTGTCTCTACTTTAAAGAGTCCTCTCCTGCTGATGTTCAGGTGTATATCAGTATGTAGTGTCTCTACTTTAAAGAGTCCTCTCCTGCTGATGTTCAGGTGTATATCAGTGTGTAGTGTCTCTACTTTAAAGAGTCCTCTCCAGCTGATGTTCAGGTGTATATCAGTATGTAGTGTCTCAACTTTAAAGAGTCCTCTCCTGCTGATGTTCAGGTGTATATCAGTCTGTAGTGTCTCTACTTTAAAGAGTCCTCTCCTGCTGATGTTCAGGTGTATATCAGTATGTAGTGGCTCTACTTTAAAGAGTCCTCTCCTGCTGATGTTCAGGTGTATATCAGTGTGTAGTGTCTCTACTTTAAAGAGTCCTCTCCTGCTGATGTTCAGGTGTATATCAGTGTGTAGTGTCTCTACTTTAAAGAGTCCTCTCCTGCTGATGTTCAGGTGTATATCAGTGTGTAGTGTCTCTACTTTAAAGAGTCCTCTCCAGCTGATGTTCAGGTGTATATCAGTCTGTAGTGTCTCTACTTTAAAGAGTCCTCTCCAGCTGATGTTCAGGTGTATATCAGTCTGTAGTGTCTCTACTTTAAAGAGTCCTCTCCTGCTGATGTTCAGGTGTATATCAGTATGTAGTGGCTCTACTTTAAAGAGTCCTCTCCTGCTGATGTTCAGGTGTATATCAGTATGTAGTGTCTCTACTTTAAAGAGTCCTCTCCTGCTGATGTTCAGGTGTATATCAGTATGTAGTGTCTCTACTTTAAAGAGTCCTCTCCAGCTGATGTTCAGGTGTATATCAGTCTGTAGTGTCTCTACTTTAAAGAGTCCTCTCCTGCTGATGTTCAGGTGTATATCAGTATGTAGTGGCTCTACTTTAAAGAGTCCTCTCCTGCTGATGTTCAGGTGTATATCAGTATGTAGTGTCTCTACTTTAAAGAGTCCTCTCCTGCTGATGTTCAGGTGTATATCAGTATGTAGTGTCTCTACTTTAAAGAGTCCTCTCCTGCTGATGTTCAGGTGTATATCAGTGTGTAGTGTCTCTACTTTAAAGAGTCCTCTCCTGCTGATGTTCAGGTGTATATCAGTGTGTAGTGTCTCTACTTTAAAGAGTCCTCTCCAGCTGATGTTCAGGTGTATATCAGTATGTAGTGTCTCTACTTTAAAGAGTCCTCTCCAGCTGATGTTCAGGTGTATATCAATATGTAGTGTCTCTACTTTAAAGAGTCCTCTCCAGCTGATGTTCAGGTGTATATCAGTATGTAGTGTCTCTACTTTAAAGAGTCCTCTCCTGCTGATGTTCAGGTGTATATCAGTATGTAGTGTCTCTACTTTAAAGAGTCCTCTCCTGCTGATGTTCAGGTGTATATCAGTATGTAGTGTCTCTACTTTAAAGAGTCCTCTCCTGCTGATGTTCAGGTGTATATCAGTATGTAGTGTCTCTACTTTAAAGAGTCCTCTCCTGCTGATGTTCAGGTGTATATCAGTATGTAGTGCCTCTACTTTAAAGAGTCCTCTCCTGCTGATGTTCAGGTGTATATCAGTATGTAGTGTCTCTACTTTAAAGAGTCCTCTCCTGCTGATGGTCAGGTGTATATCAGTATGTAGTGTCTCTACTTTAAAGAGTCCTCTCCTGCTGATGTTCAGGTGTATATCAGTATGTAGTGTCTCTACTTTAAAGAGTCCTCTCCTGCTGATGTTCAGGTGTATATCAGTATGTAGTGTCTCTATTATATGAAGTAGTTGAATGTCTGAAAGTAAATGTATGTCAAATAACAAAAATGTGAAAAGTGGATGAGCAAAAGAAGAGTGAGGAGGAGAGGAGGTGAGGAGGTGAGGAAGTGAGGAAGGGGGAATACCGTCAGTAATGGGGGGGAAATGGAAAGTGTGCAGAGAAACAGATTGAAGATGAGCTTCAGATGGTGTCCATGTGTTCAGAGCCTCCAGGTGGGAGGGGTGACACACTAATGAGGAAAGTACTGGTAGTAATGGAGGAGGGAATGAACCAAGGAGGGGAGGAGGGAGGGAGGAAGGAAGGCAAGGGTTTTGATGAAACAAAGTCGATTTACTGAAGTATTTTGACATGCCTGTACTTGGGTATTTCCATTTTTTAGCTAGTTTACTTTACACATGTTTGACGACTTTTTACTTTCTACTTCTTACATGTTGAACCCAAATACCTGTACTTTCTACTTCTTACATGTTGAACTCAAATACATGTACTTTCTACTTCTTACATGTTGAACTCAAATACCTGTACTTTCTACTTCTCACATGTTGAACTCAAATACCTGTACTTTCTACTTCTCTCATGTTGAACTCAAATACCTGTACTTTCTACTTCTTACATGTTGAACTCAAATACCTGTACTTTCTACTTCTCTCATGTTGAACTCAAATACCTGTACTTTCTACTTCTCACATGTTGAACTCAAATACCTGTACTTTCTACTTCTTACATGTTGAACCCAAATACCTGTACTTTCTACTTCTTACATGTTGAACTCAAATACCTGTACTTTCTACTTCTTAGCTGTTGAACCCAAATACCTGTACTTTCTACTTCTTACATGTTGAACTCAAATACCTGTACTTTCTACTTCTTACATGTTGAACACAAATACCTGTACTTTCTACTTCTTACATGTTGAACTCAAATACCTGTACTTTCTACTTCTTACATGTTGAACTCAAATACCTGTACTTTCTACTTCTTACATGTTGAACTCAAATACCTGTACTTTCTACTTCTTACATGTTGAACTCAAATACCTGTACTTTCTACTTCTCTCATTTTCCAAACAGCTGGTTCCTTTAGTCTGAATGTGTGTTTGGTGGCGTGATCATTATTCTTTAGAGTCATTGCGTGCCTATTGATTTGAACACGATCCGTGTATCCATCATTTCCTGGTCTTCTCTAAAGAAGAGGGACCAATGGAAACGTTGTCATGTTGCCGTTGTTCAGCATGGAAACATTCATTAGCTAACAATGACATTATTGTTCTATTAATATAAAGGGAGGTCAGGTACTCTTTAAAGCAGCTGCTAGTTATGGGTACTTTTTACTGAAGGACACTTCAAAGCCTCTTTACTTTGACTTGAGTAAATAAGTTTAGTCAGTACTTCTACTTTCACCAGAGTATTTTTAAAGGCGAGTATCTGTACTTCTACTTTAGGAAAGGATGTGTGTACTTTAACATCTCTGACTACTTTTACAGTCTGTAAACTCTGGACGTTCCTCTGTGATTTCTGCACAATACTTCCACTTTTAAAACGGCAAAGCTCTTATAATAGGAGAGTAAGTTGTCATATTGGATTCTTAAGTTTATACTAGTTGTATATTTGCCCCTTTATACAAATACATTAATATTTCTGTGTTTATGTATGCATTATTATACACCAAAGCACATTCCATAAATGTTTAAACCTACATTAAATTAAAACCTGATTACGATGCAGTCCTGGACCACTTTTACACTTTTACACTAGCTGATACTTTTATCTAGGACAACTTACAACCATGAAGCACTTCGAATATCATCCAGTACCTTTTTCTCATGATATATGTACTTTTGCTGATGAGAACCAGAATAAAAACACTCTATAATACTGTGGTAAGAGCCATTCTGCACACCGAGTACTTTTAATGCTTACAAGAATTACATGTTGCCGTTTTAACACCTTTATATTCCATTTTAAATCAGGATTTTTACTTGTAATGCGCTGTTTTAAGACCATAGTATTTCTACTAAAGTGAAGTTCACATTGGATAGAAAGGAGAGTTAGCGAAGACGCAGCGAGGGAGAAGGCCTGGATGTTAGTCTCCATACGAACGGATCGGAGCACATATGGTTCAGTAAAATACAGATGTGATGGTGCGCTTTGAGAGGAGAGGTGGAGGACCAGGGAAGAGGGGAATAAGAAATATGTGGGCGAACATCCACAGAGTTAACAAGTTTCCTGACTTTAATCACAGACGTCTTTAACAGAGTAGAAATGTTAATAATTTAGTTTTTGGGAGAAGGGGTGGGATTAGGTAGATCATTAGTTTATATATAATTTGTAAGTCAATCATATTTGTATTTATCAATTTGATACTGCTTAATTTGGTACAGTATCATAATTCTCTTGTTACATTTCATTATTATTATAATTTTCTGTATAAATATTGTTTTACACGTTCGAAATACATCAAATCATCAGAGTGTTTCTCTACCTGCGTCTGCTGCGGGATGTTCAGAAAGTTGTTGTCCCGTGATCCGATGCCGACAAACCTGTTGGAAGCTGAGGCGCCTGGCGTGGAGTATGCTGGAGGAACAGAGGAGAGACGAAAGGTCAGGGAGATGGTGGTTTAAAGGAATAGAAACAAAGTGGTGCAGGGAGGACGTATTTCTATGATGGACCCTGAAGGCAGCATCTACCTGGTCCAATGGGACATTTCTCCACGTGGTTTTGGATTATTGCAGAAAATATTCTCAACATTTATGATACTTACACGTTTAGTTCAGCAGGATAATCTCCAAATATTAACGTTAGGCTATATAGGAACTACAGCACGGTCACATGACTTCACGTCACCATCGCTAAGCTAAAGACGGCTAATGTTGTGCTATAAAGGAACTACAGCAAGGTCACATGACTTCACGCCACCACCGCTAAGCTAAAGGTGGCTAATGTTGGGCTATAAAGGAACTACAGCACGGTCACATGACTTCACGCCACCACCGCTAAGCTAAAGGAGGCTAATGTTGGGCTATAAAGGAACTACAGCTCGGTCACATGACTTCACGTCACCACCACTAAGCTAAAGGTGGCTAATGTTGGGCTATAAAGGAACTACAGCACGGTCACATGACTTCACGTCACCACCGATACTACTGGTAGGCAGATTATGTTACCTTTGACCAGAGCCAGGCTTGCTGTTTATCCGTTTCCAGTCTTTATGCTAAGCTAGGCTACTTCATATATATCGTATATTTAGTGGTAACTCATGCCAGGAAAAAAAAGGGTCAAACTTTCCATTAAGAAAGTATAGCAAACAGTAAACTTAATGGATAAATGTGATAAATTAATTTACTAAAACAGAAAGTACTGATATATTGCATTGAGGTCATCAAAACTCAACGGACAAGTGTCTAATATGCAAAGTTAGATTTCCCTGAGTGATTAAATCCCGCTGATGAGCTCAGTTTGAAGTGATTGATCACACTAGGATCCTGACATTGAGGGATCAGTCAGGGACTTTAAAAACCCACTGGCATCAAAGCTTCTGACAAATTTAGGGCAGTTCTTCGGTACCCAACGGACTCCAGCTTCTGAAACTCACTGAGGGATTGCAGTGTGTAGACTTATGTGTTTGTGTGGAGGAAAAGGAGGCAGGACAAGAAGAAGAGAGACAGAGAGAAGAAGAATTTACGGACATATACAGTATCCATGTCTTTCTAAGAACTGGAATAACATACATAAGACATAAAAGACTTGGACACGCTGACTGGGGGATAAAACGCAAACACTAGGTTTAAAAGAAAGCTACAAAAACAAAAAGGTGCTCCATCCAGTGCCCCTCCTATCACAGGTGTTGTGAGAAAAGCCCCACGACTGGATCTTAAAAACACACCCTATCCATCTTAACAATCACAAAAAATATCCTACTAACCAAAAACAAGTATAACTAAATCCTTTCCATCAGCGTCCCAATTTCTACTGGAGTATTTCGGAGTAGAAATAACTTAACTGCCCTAAATATGGGCTCTTTACGTAAGTAAGACTCAATAAATATTCAACATACATTTCTGAAGTTGGCTAATTAGTCCATCATGGGATAAAAGCAACTGGGTTGGTTGTGAAGTTTCCCCAACGCAAAATGGACTTAAACTGATAGGGCCCAATACAGAACCCTGAGGAGCACCACAGGAGTCCGTTATAAAATATATCTAGTCTTTATCTACTCTGAGATCCACAGAAAGTCCTGTACGGGTTTCCATAGCAGAGGTGCCCTAAATAGAGTGGTGTAGGGATCATTTTTGAATGCTAACCCGAATGTTAGCATCGCAAGGGCTAACTTGACAAAAAGCCATGGTATTCTCTTAATTAGATTTCTGTATATTGCAAGAAAAACACTTTTTGGCCAACACACGTTTATGATAATCTCCACATATTAACACCACTTTATGATCTTTGAGCTTAAGGCGGCTAATGTTGGGCGTGATGACGTTTAGTCGTCTCATTTAGACACTTGTTCGCAACCCCTGTTTTCAAATTAGAACTAAATGTTAGAATCTCACATTCCATTTACTTGTATATAGACTCTTCTTGCACTATTTCTATTAACTTGCACATCTCAAAACATTCTCTTGCACTATTGTATCTGTTTTATGTCCTATATATCGTTAGCCTAATAGCATAATTGCCCAAGTCATATTTGAATGTTTTTGGAAAACAAGGAAAAGTGCCCTGCAAAAATGCCTAAGTCAAAGCGATGACTTAGGCAGATAGTGATTTTGGACTCTAAAATGCATTCTGATAGGCTGTGGACATAGGCAATAAGGCAGGGTGATGCAGCAGTGGTAGGAGAGTAAAGTTAGGCAGATATCACAATTTGGCCAAAAAATGACTTAGGCAATTATGCTATTAGGCTAACGATATATTCATGTTGTATTGTTGAAGGAGCCTGTGACTTCAGTTTTTCATTGACATATCTACACTGTAGCTAATGAGCACATGATGATAAAGCCTTGGATCTTCAGCTTGTTATTTCCTTATTTTAGGCTTGGCGTTCAAAATACACGTTCAAAAGACCATTGACTTCATGACCAAGGAACCTGAAGTGGTAAAATGTATTTTGCGGGTGTTAGGACTCATCCCTGCACCACTCTATGTGTGCTCTTCACAACTAACAATAAGTCAATCTATTTGTAAGGGTTGCTCGTGAGTCCAGCATGAAATGAAAGAACTTGGTTGGTTTTGCAGTTTCCTCAACACAGAATGGACTCAAACTGAGGGGGCCCAATACAGAGCCCTGAGGAGCACCACAGGAGTCCGTTATAAAATAAACACGTGTCATTGATCTACTCTGAGCTCCACAGTTTGTCCTGTGCGGGTTTCCATTAGCTTCCCACGGTTAACGGAGGGTGAGATGTTGGATAAACAGGAACATGATGGGCACGAAGTTGTAAGGAAGAACAATGGCAGGAGGGGTCTTTTTTTCACTGGAGAGGGTTTCGGGGATTTTTGTTGTCGGTTTGGTTTTTGTCTCTGCGGGGTCACTTACACGGAGATGCGGGCGAGGAGAGTCCGCCGTCGGGGGGCGTGCTGTTGGGTTTAGAGTCGGACATGGGGAGGGGCACTGGGCGGGCCACTGGGGGAGGTGGAGGCAGCAAGAAGGAGCCCGGCATTTTGCTCTGGCCGCTCCCGTTTGGCTGCAGACACACAAATAGGGTCAGGAGGACGACATGCGACAATCCGCAAAAAAACGGGATGGAAAAAGAAATGGACGCGGCTCAGGAGCTCCAAAAAATATCCATGACGGAAGGAGGGGATGGTGGAAAGAGGGAGGAAGGTGGGAAAAAACAACCAAAGGAATTATGTATGTAGATCTTTTATGGAGGTGTGACAAATAATAATCACCACGGGGTTTGAGAGGGAGGTGAGAGGCTCCACAGCAGGGGGTCCGTGGTGGGTGGAGGAGGAGGGAAGTGAGCACATTATTGACTGGGTTTGTCCAAGAAGATGGCAAGAAATCAAAAAACCATGGGACTCGTCTACACAAGCACAACACCACCAACGATACCAGCACCAAACAACCAAACTCCCAGTGAAATCGGCTAGAGATGGAAACAGAAACACGATGGAACAACAACACAGGACGGGAGGTTTCTGTGACTGATTCACTCTGATGAGAACTTCTGAGGGGGTTTGGTGGAGCGAAATATAAATAAAAAATAAGAAAAAGGTGAGGAAGGGAAAAACGTTGGGGTCTGAAACAGTAAAATTACATTGACAAGACAATACAAAGATTTGTAGACTGACTGAGTAAACAAATGTCTGACGTGTTTACTTGTGAGGTGTGTTTCTGTGTTCACCTTGAGCGCTTTTATTTTGAAATGTAAGTAAACATAACATTGGAAGTATTTGAATTTTTTATGTGGTTTGCTTTGAATTCTCAGATTTCAAAAGTCCATAGAGAGGACTCCCTTTCCGGTGGACCTCCATGGGACCTGATTTTGGAAAAAGTATGTATTGAAGTCAACGGAGAGAGAAAGATTATCTTTCTATCCTAAAACCCGTTTGAACACACAAGGGGAGTGAGTCGGTCCCGTGAGAGCCAGCATGCGGGACCGGGACTCTGGGATTTGTAGTCTTTCTAGTTGCGTATTTTTCATAGTCTTATATTTCAACAGTTTTACGACAAACTGACTTTTTTGACATGGAAATTATTTTTTAAATTGACAAACATCATATGTGTAATTCGTGGCACAATTCAAACGGGATCGAGAGATAATCTTTCTCTCCCCGTTGACTTCAATACATACTTTTTCCGAAATAAGGTCCATGGAGCGGAAGTAGAAGGGCGGGACTTCACCTCTCTATTTCAAGTTTGTTCTTAAGTTTAAAATTCAAAACATATTTAACAATAACTTGGAAAACGTAGGTTCAAATTCAGATCAATCCAAATCTAATATATAAATTCAAACCAATTCTTTAAATTAGATTTTTTCCACTGGATCCAACAAACCGAACTTGAGATGAAAACATCAGAACATGTGCATTTTTCTGAATTTCAAAAAGGGGAAATCAAACCACGATAAATTAGAAAAATGGTTTTCAAAGTAAAATTCCAATGCTATAAATTCCTTAGCACTTCTTGACACCAAGAACAGTAGTTGTCAAATTGTATAATTAGGTTGCTAATGATAATAATTATTGTAGCTTCCATATCACATTTCAGCACTAATATGCTTCTATATATATACACTCGCATTTTTTACAGTTCATTGTTAATCACTTGTTGTAATTATTTTTTGCAGATTCATATTTGAACATTTTGTCTTATTTTGTAATGTTATAATATATTTTTTAATTGTTACCTCTTATTTTACAACTTAACGTCTACTGTGTTCATGAATGCACAATTATACAATACTCTGCAATAAACCTTTTTATGATGTTCTTCTACTTTCTGTTTTATAATCACTATAATTGCATCAAACACTGTAACCAGAAGGAAGAACCCCGCAACTCGAAGGCATGCGAGGTGCGGTGCATGTGCAGCTACAGTTTAAACGTCCTTACCTGTCCGGATGACTGCCCTGATCCGTCGGCACAGACGAACTGCACGAACTCCTTCAGGGGGTCCTGTCCCGGGTGGTGGTGGTACCGGATGGTGGGGTGGGTGAAGTAGGGGCTGGACTGCTGGATGATGGAGGGAGACGGGAAGTGCAGCGCGGAGGCTGTAGCTCGGGGACTCCCTGCCAACACAGACATTTCTATTAGAGGAGAGTGGAGAGGAGATGCAGGAGAGCGAGAACACATGAGTTCCTGTTACACAAGGGATGCAGCAGCAATAGAGTGGTGCAGGAATGAGTCCTAAACCCTGAAGTTAGAGGCATGTTTGCACTTCCTGTTCTCTTGCGTTGAAGTGTTTTATAAATGTGTGTTTGGCCTGTGGTTAACACAGAAGAGACTTTTGTTCTGCGACATGAAATACGTCAGTAAGTACCCCACTGGTGGATTTAAAAACAGAGGTTGCTAACAAGAGTCTAAATGAGACGACTAAACGTCATCACATGCAACATTAGCCTCCTTTAGCTTAGCGGTGGTGACGTGAAGTCATGTGACCGTGCTCTAGTTCCTTTATAGCCCAACATTAGCCACCTTTAGCTTAGCGGTGGTGACGTGAAGTCATGTGACCGTGCTGTAGTTCCTTTATAGCCCAACATTAGCCTCCCTTAGCTTAGCGGTGGTGACGTGAAGTCATGTGACCGTGCTGTAGTTCCTTTATAGCCCAACATTAGCCACCTTTAGCTTAGCGGTGGTGACGTGAAGTCATGTGACCGTGCTGTAGTTCCTTTATAGCCCAACATTAGCCACCTTTAGCTTGGCGGTGGTGACGTGAAGTCATGTGACCGTGCTGTAGTTCCTTTATAGCCCAACATTAGCCACCTTTAGCTTAGCGGTGGTGACGTGAAG
The DNA here is from genome assembly GCA_902827135.1 of Harpagifer antarcticus. Lineage (NCBI taxonomy): Eukaryota > Metazoa > Chordata > Actinopteri > Perciformes > Harpagiferidae > Harpagifer > Harpagifer antarcticus. The sequence goes on along the minus strand of CADEHL010001460.1, from coordinate 13,628 downwards.
TCATGTGACCGTGCTGTAGTTCCTTTATAGCCCAACATTAGCCTCCTTTAGCTTAGCGGTGGTGACGTCATGTGACCGTGCTGTAGTTCCTTTATAGCCCAACATTAGCCTCCTTTAGCTTAGCGGTGGTGACGTCATGTGACCGTGCTGTAGTTCCTTTATAGCCCAACGTTAGATTTTGACTTCAGATATCATGCTGAACTAAACGTGTAAATATCATAAACAAGATTAATAATCCAATGGAGAAATCCCATTGGACCAGGAGATGCTGCCTTCAGGGTCCAACAAAGAAACACGTCGTCCCCGCACCACTCTATAACACATCACAACAGGAAAGTATAAATCTGCTTTTGAAATGTCGCACATGAAAGGAATGTTGTGTTTTTGCCAAGAAAAGCTGATTTGAAGTTAATAGCTTTGCTCGTAACGTTTTATGATCACTCCATACAGCTTTATGGTGGAGATTTACACACATATTGCATTCACATGTACACAATAAAAGAAACACTCAACAACATTCAGTCCTGCACACACACACCTGACTGTGCACACATCCAATACATGCAGATCCAAAGAGCTTGCACACAGAGAAAGAACAAAGAGATCATTGAGTGGCGCTTTAATGGCGGCACGCCTGCGAGCCGTTTCCAGGGTGTGAGTCCCTGGCATCGCTGCAGCTTGGCATCCAGGCGCTGAAACGTTTCTCTGACACACTTTGTTTCTACCACAGAATTCATCTGCACCGCTTTCCTGCTGGAGCTTCACATCTTTACAGATATATGTGAGGGTAGTTGTGAACTAACAGAGATACATACAGAGGTGGAGAAGTACTCCGATATCATACTTGAGTAAAAGTACAAGTACTCAGATCTTGTACTTGAGTAAAAGTAGAAGAACTCAGATCTGGTACTTGAGTAAAAGTAGAAGTACACAGATCTGGTACTTTAATAAAAGTAGAAGTACACAGATCTGGTACTTTAATAAAAGTAGAAGTACTCAGATCTTGTACTGAGTAAAGATAGAAGTACTCAGATCTTGTACTGAGTAAAGATAGAAGTACTCAGATCTTGTACTTGAGTAAAAGTAGAAGTACTCAGATATCATACTTGAGTAAAAGTACAAGTACTCTGATCTTGTACATGAGTAAAAGTAGAAGTACACAGATCTGGTACTTTAATAAAAGTAGAAGTACACAGATCTGGTACTTTAATAAAAGTAGAAGTACTCAGATCTTGTACTTGAGTAAAAGTAGAAGTACTCAGATCTTGTACTTGAGTAAAAGTAGAAGTACACAGATCTGGTACTTTAATAAAAGTAGAAGTACTCCGATCTTGTACTTGAGTAAAAGTAGAAGTACTCAGATCTTGTACTTGAGTAAAAGTAGAAGTACACAGATCTGGTACTTGAGTAAAAGCAGAAGTACTCAGATCTTGTACTTAAGTAAAAGTAGAAGTACTCAGGTCTTGTACTTGAGTAAAAGTAGAAGTACTCAGATCTTGTACTTAAGTAAAAGTAAAAGTACTCAGATCTTGTACTTGAGTAAAAGTAGAAGTACACAGATCTGGTACTTTAATAAAAGTAGAAGTACTCCGATCTTGTACTTGAGTAAAAGTAGAAGTACTCAGATCTTGTACTTGAGTGAAAGTAGAAGTACCAGAGTGTAGGAATACTCTGTTACAGTAAAAGTATTCAAAATGTTCCTCAAGTGAAAGTAGAAAAGTATTCTCATCAAAATATAGTGAAAGACAGTGAAAGTATTCGTTGTGCAGATTGGTCCATTTCAGAATAATATATATGATATGTTTTATAATGATTGATCATGAAAGTGTTCTCAGAGCTGGTGAAGGTGCAGCTAGTTTGAAGTACTTTGTAGACTGCAGGGTAGCTGGTGAAGGAGCAGCTAGTCTGAAGTACTTTGTAGACTGCAGGGTAGCTGGTGAAGGTGCAGCTAGTTTGAAGTACTTTGTAGACTGCAGGGTAGCTGGTGAAGGTGCAGCTAGTCTGAAGTACTTTGTAGACTGCAGGGTAGCTGGTGGATTTACTCCAGGTGGAACTAAAGTCTGATTCAACACTTGGTTACATTTCACATCATTCATCGTGAAGTAACTGAAGGTAAAGTGAGTATAGTGTAGTGAGTCATTTAGTAAAGTACTTATTTTGAAAGGTATCCAGTAATGTGTAATGCATTTCTGTGTTTGAGTAACCACCCCAACACAGAAAGACAAACACGGCTGACGTTGAGTTGTCGGCAGGTGTGGAGAGGCAGCATATATCAGCCTTAAGCGGATAACACTCTTATAAAGAAGCGCTCCTTTTGTTGTTCCTCGAGAGGGGACCAGAGGACCTGGCAGAGTGTACATGTGAGAGAGGGGCGCACAAAGACCCTCGGTCAGACCGGGACCCATCACCAAAGATCCTGATTTGTATCAGAGGGTCTCGCTGCCAACACTCTGCTTTAATACAGAGTGTGTGAGTGAGTGTGTGAGTGTACTTCATGCCAACCAGGCTGCATCCCACCCCCCAAAACCAAGGCCTATAGCAACACTCTGCTTAAATACAGTGTGTGTGTTAAGAGTTTGTGTGAGTGTGTGTGTGTGTGAGTGTACTTCATGCCAACCCGGCTGCATCCCACCCCCTGAGACGAGGCCTGTATAGTAACACTCTGCTTTAATACAGTGTGTGTGTGTTAGTTTGTGTGTGTATGAGAGAGTGTGTGAGAGTATGTGTGTGTGTGTGTGTGTATGAGAGAGTGCGTGAGAGTATGTGTGTGTGTGTATGAGAGAGTGCGTGAGAGTATGTGTGTGTGTGTGTGTGTGTGTGTGAGAGAGTGTGTGAGAGATGTGTGTGTGTGTGTGTGTGTTCTTCATGCCAACCCGGCTGCATCCCACCCCCTAACACCGAGGCCTATAGCAACACTCTGCTTTAATACAGTGTGCGTGAGAGTGTGTGTGTGTGTGAGAGAGTGTGTGAGAGTATGTGTGTGTGTGTGTGTGTGAGAGAGTGTGTGAGAGTATGTGTGTGTGTGTGTGTGTACTTCATGCCAACCCGGCTGCATCCCACCCCCCAACACCGAGGCCTATAGCAACACTCTGCTTTAATACAGTGTGCGTGAGAGTGTGTGTGTGTGAGAGAGACTCACTAATCCCATTACAGACTGGGTGCAGGCCAGCATTGGGGGGCACGGGGGGGGGGGGTTAGGATGGGAGGAGATAAAGGGCTTTAGTCATCCCGTTGAACACATTTTAAACAACTTAGTCATCACTTTTATCCAATTATTTTTACCTTCCTAGTCGATACTCTGGGCAAACTGCCTCTTGTACCTTTCTCTAGAATGTTATTTTGAATTCTAAGGACACCAGATTAAGGCCAGACTGTCATCTTACGTGACACACTAAATAACACGCGGCATCTTGATCCGCAGAGCTGGATATTTAAGGCAAAGGAGGTTTGTTTTACATATACTAAACACATTGGGGATTATTTGAACCGTCATCCATCATTTCATTTGAGATGTGTCCCCGATATCTGTCACTCTTCCAGCCGCCTGAACCCGTCGTGTCCGTTATCGACACGTCTAACGCGTCCGTAGACGTCTCTGCTTGCTCTCCAAATACACTTAACAAACATTTCATCACAACAGTCGTGTTCAGGTGATGCATGTGTGTGTGTGTGTGTGTGGAGATACATGTGTGTGTGTGTGTGTGTGGAGATACATGTATGTGTGGAGATACATGTGTGTGTGTGTGTGTGGAGATACATGTGTGTGTGTGTGTGTGTGTGGAGATACATGTATGTGTGGAGATACATGTGTGTGTGTGTGTGTGGAGATACATGTGTGTGTGTGTGTGTGTGTGGAGATACATGTATGTGTGGAGATACATGTGTGTGTGTGTGTGTGGAGATACATGTGTGTGTGGAGATACATGTGTGTGTGGAGATACATGTGTGTGTGGAGATACATGTGTGTGTGTGTGTGTGGAGATACGTGTGTGTGTGTGTGTGGAGATACATGTGTGTGTGGAGATACATGTGTGTGTGGAGATACATGTGTGTGTAGAGATACATGTGTGTGTGTGGAGATACATGTGTGTGTGTGTGTGGAGATACATGTGTGTGTGGAGATACATGTGTGTATGTGTGTGTGTGTGTGTGTGTGTGGAGATACATGTGTGTGTGGAGATACACACATGTGTGTGTGGAGATACATGTGTGTGTGTGTGTGTGTGGAGATGCATGTGTGTGTGGAGATACATGTGTGTGTGGAGATACATGTGTGTGTGTGTGGAGATGCATGTGTGTGTGGAGATGCATGTGTGTGTGTGTGTGTGTGTGTGTGTGGAGATGCATAGTAGAGTAGAAGTACTCAGATCATACACTTGTGTAAAAGTAGAAGTACTCAGATCATGTACTTCAGTAAAAGTAGAAGTATTCAGATCTTGTACTTGAGTAAAAGTAGAAGTACTCAGATCTTGTACTTGAGTCAAAGTAGAAGTACTTAGATATTGTACTTTAGTAAAAGTAGAAGTACTTAGATCTTGTACTTTAGTAAAAGTAGAAGTACTCAGGTCATGCACTTGTGTAAAAGTAGAAGTACTCAGATCTTGTACTTGAGTAGAAGTAGAAGTACTCAGAGCTTGTACTTGAGTAAAAGTAGAAGTACTCAGAACTTGTACTTGAGTCAAAGTAGAAGTACTCAGATCTTGTACTTTAGTAAAAGTAGAAGTACTCAGATCTTGTACTTGAGTAAAAGTAGAAGTACTCAGATCTTGTACTTAGTAAAAGTAGAAGTACTAGATCATGCACTTTGTAAAAGTAGAAGTACTCAGATCTTGTACTTGAGTAAAGTAGAAGTACTCAGATCTTGTACTTAGTAAAAGTAGAAGTACTAGACATGTACTTGTGTCAAAGTAGAAGTACTCAGATCTTGTACTTAGTAAAGTAGAAGTACTCAGATCTTGTACTTGAGTAAAAGTAGAAGTACTCAGATCTTGTACTTGAGTAAAGTAGAAGTACTCAGATCATGTACTTTGTAAAAGTAGAAGTACTCAGATCTTGTACTTGAGTAAAAGTAGAAGTACTCAGATCTGTACTTGTGTAAAAGTAGAAGTACTCAGATCATGCACTTGTTGTTAAAAGTAGAAGTACTCAGATCTTGTACTTGAGTAGAAGTAGAAGTACTCAGAGCTTGTACTTGAGTAAAGTAGAAGTACTCAGAACTTGTACTTGAGTCAAAGTTAGAAGTACTCAGATCTTGTACTTTAGTAAAAGTAGAAGTACTCAGATCTTGTACTTGAGTAAAAGTAGAGTACTCAGATCTTGTACTTAAGTCAAAGTAGAAGTACTCAGATCTTGTACTTTAGTAAAAGTAGAAGTACTCAGATCTTGTACTTGAGTCAAAGTAGAAGTACTCAGATCTTGTACTTAGTAAAAGTAGAAGTACTTAGATCATGCACTTGTGTAAAAGTAGATAGTACTTAGATCAGAGACACATATACTCTTGCGGGACTCTGGCTCGTATACTGTTGTGCAACAATATAACATTCCTTCAACCGCAGTGTGTCTGAGTTTCCATCTCGTTATATCTTCGGGCTGTCGTGGAGCCTCTAGGGTTTTCGGCTCCACGACAGCACCGTGGAGCCTCTAAGGTTTCGGCTCCACGACAGCACAGTGGAGCCTCTAAGGTTTCGGCTCCACGGACCAGCACCGTGGTGATAAACCCAACGGAGGTGATTTATGAGGTGTGGATGTTATCAGGAGCTCTTGTTGCTGCGGAGGATCAGCTGCTTCACACGCAGTCAAGAGGAGTAACGACATGAGGTCCCTCAGACTCAATGTGTTCCCACACTGCGGAGGAGCGCAAGGCAACAAGGACACTTGTCTTTCTTAACACTGCGCATACTTGCCAACCTTGAGACCTCAGAAATCGGGAGCATTTCAAAACCACCGTGGGGGGAATTAACATTAACATGCTTATTGTAGTGGTAAGTGCACTGCCTTGTGGCCTGTAGCAGCATCCCTTGATGGACGACAAATGTTGTGGGCTTGGACCTGTGTTTAACATGAGGGAGTGAGCAGAGGGTGGAGTTGTTGATTCTTGTTCTGTTTTCTGTGACTCCTCACCCTCTCAGACTTTCGGTTTGCTGCGCGCTGCTAAAGAGACGCGTTACCAAGAGTTTTTAAGGTCTGTCTGACCCGCTGCTGCTGGTAGTGCCGAAGACCAGGCTCAAAACCCGAGGGCACCGAGCCTTCGCAGCAGCTGGCCCGAGGCTCTTGGAAACACTCTGCCCCTCCATGTGAGGTCGGCCCAGACCCTAGGGGTTTTTAAATCCTCTCTAAAAACACACTTCTTCTCTCAGGCTTTCTAGCTAGAGCGGAGCACGACTCCTGACATTTCCCTGTGTATTGTTTTTATATTTGCTGTTGCAAAATGACTGTCTTTTGTTACTATTGACAACTGGCAGTAAAGTGTTTTTATTACATGTACAGCACTTTGGCTCGACCAAACATCGTTTTTAAATGTTGCTCTATAAATAAAACTTGATTTGATTTGGACCATGGAAACCAAACAATGGTTGTAGCTGTATTAAAGTCCGAGTGGAAACAGTCCTGAGTAAATCTGATTTTGTCAGAAATGAGACCCCGGGAGGAAACCCGGAGAGGGCAAGTATGCGAGCCATGTTCACGTTCTTGCACACATGTCTGCACACGGCACTCCACTTTAAAATATAATACACTGTACTTTACCATATACTCATTGTACTAAGTGTTTCGTTTTTTTTTAGCTTTTAAGGTTATTCGTATAGTTACATTAAAATTAGGTGTAAATACTTACCTTTTTTGATGCTAAATTGTTTCTTAAAAATTCTCATTTTGTATTATCGACAGAAGTGACTGTTATTTTGTATATATTTATCTTAAAGGGGACCTATCATGCAAAATGCACTTTGTGATGTCTTCTCTACATGTGTCCCCGGTGCGTCGGGGAACTCACGCAGCGTCACAAAATAAAACCCTCTCTCTTTTCCTCCGTACCCAAATCTTTTAAAAACGGGGAACAACGGAGCTGATCCAGATTTGCTGCTGATATGACGTCATTTCGGATGGCGGACCCACAGAGAGTTGCTATCAGAAACAATGCCTGACGTGTTTTGGACGTAATCTCGTCTTTGTTTACGTTAGCAAGCCTCGCTAACACTCAGAGCTAACCTGTACTGGAGAGCACAAGTAGGAAATAAAAAAAGGAACTCACCTTGAGGTAAACCCGCAAGAGAAAAAGCTTTTGACCTCCATACTGTTTCAGAGATAATCCTTGATGTGGTTTAGAACAGGATGGCGTTTTATCACAGCAGAATTTGACTTTATCTCCGGAAGAATTCTGATCAGGCATTAGCTCCGCTTCCTCTTCTTCTTTTTTTTCAAGCTAAGGACCCAAAATCCGTGTTTCTCTAACAGGGCTGCGATAGAGGGGTTTGAGCCGAATGAGGCGTGGCTACAACGGGTGATCTGTTTGGGATTTTAAGCAAAGAACTTCACAGACATGTTTTTTTATAGGTATGGCCCTTCAATACATGCTTCTAATATAGCATGATAGGTCCCCTTTAATGTGTGCATATGTGTAAATGTGTCTGTTGACTGTGTAAATAGGATATACATATCTGTATACTGTATACTTATATACTTCTTTTACTTATTTTTTTAGATTGTTTATGTTCACACCACCAGATACCAAAGCTAATTCCTTGTAAGCGTAAACACACCTCACGATAAACCTGATTCTGAGAAGATAGGGAACAGAGAAGTGGAAACACAGAGGGCTGGATCACACGTTGCTGGGTCCTAATCCTCCAAATCTGTGCAACGATAATGAAGGAAAATGCACGATGGCATCACCTTAAAACAAGAAGCCGGGAGACCCACTTTAAGACCACCAATACCCCGTGGTTTGGCAAATACTTGACCACCAACCAATTGCCACTAAGACTTGGAGATCAGGGTCTTTAGCTTGTGAGTCGCAGTGATTTGATGATACACAAATCAGGTATTCACGACTAAAGAAACAGCGTAAACAAAGCAGGAGACTAAGTTGACTTTTGCTCTCTAGTTATGAATCAAGTGCAATAACAGCTGGATACTACATTTCCCATAATGCAACACAATGCAACTCCATTAATCCTCACTGCACTGCTTTCTAAATCTCGTAACCCTTCCAGTACATAACAGCCAATATGAAGGAATATTTAACACAAATGTCAATTATAATTATTTAGTTTGCATTATTATTCTTTTTTAAATTATTATTATATTATATTTAATTTGTTTGGTACTGTAATGATATATTACAAAATCATATATAATGTTATAATTACATATTGTAGATGATAGTATAAATATAACATTATTATATATATATATTTATATTACTTGGATTATTAATATATTATTTGATACTTGAACATTTCTTTTTTTACTTATTTCTTTAATGTTTTGAGGTCGATGGTATGGTATCAAAGGGACAACATGCAGACTTGTGTGTTTTGCACTGAATGTAAAAAGAAACGTGGAATAAACACGCAGCACAGCATGTCAACAAGTACAGATAGGAGACAACACTTGATCCGTGGTGTACCTCGTGAAGAACAAGAGTATGAAGCGTTTACTTTCCCCCGAGAGACCACACAGAGCCAGACAAAACTCCAACACCCAGAATCCCTAGAAGCTCCGTCACCAGTTTGAACAGCACCCTATGGGGGTGGGGGGGGGGAGCACCCATAGATCCACCTCTGCACCAGGGGGAGGGATGTGAGGGGGGTGGAGGCGTCGTTTTACAACCCAGTCGAGATTTAACCACGCCAACTTTTCCGCATGATGAAAGCATCGACGCAGCGTCTTTGTTTTAAATTGTTGAGGGAATCCTGAGTGTCCTCTTCCAACGTGAGAGTAGCATGCTAACAAAGGTATCCCAACTGTAGCTGTGAACATGACAGGATGTCTGATTACCTAGAAGAGCATCAGGACTGTTTGAGGCAGATGATAGCTATGTATGATATCAAGAGTAACTTGTATCCAATGACCTCTTCCCTCTCTGTCTGTGTCTGTGTATTCCTGTTGTTCCATTAACCCAGCCAAATCTTTCTTCTTGTTTTGTATCTATATCTACGCCGGGATCCGGAGTCGAGGCTGATCCTCTTGCTGTAGTCCTGGATCCTCTATCCTGAGTTCTGGATTAAGTCGTGGACTTCGGGTCGTGGCTGAACCTGTCTGCTGGGTCCTGCCTTGGGTCTCGTCATGCTGCTTCCTGATGGCTTCCACAGGATTGAGCTGACATCCTCGTGGATTCATCTTCTCATTACAGACACATGCACTTCCTAACATTCGGTCTATATGCTGTCAAATGTATTATCTCTTGGATTTACACACGGCATCTATTGCACGTCTGTCCGTCCTGGGAGAGGGATCCCTCCTCTGTTGCTCTCCCTGAGGTTTCTCCCATGTTCCCTTTAAACTGTGGGTTTTCTCTGGAAGTTTTTCCTTGTACGATGTGAGGGTCTAAGGACAGAGGGTCTAAGGACAGAGGGTCTAAGGACAGAGGGTCTAAGGACAGAGGGTGTCGTTTTTCTCATACTGATATTCTGAACAATCTGTGCTGTTGTATTTGCTGTAAAGTGTCTCTACTGAAGGCTATTTTTATTATATGTACAGCACTTTGGCTCCACCAAAAATCGTTTATAAATGTGCTATATAAATAAAACTTGATTTGATTGATTTGATGATTCAGCCTCTATGGAGAGAGACATCAAGCATGCTCATTTCTGACGTGGAGCTAATCTGAAGTAAACATTGAATACTGCTTTCTATTCCTCCATCTTGTGACTGTGTAACTCCCTCTCTTGGATATCAGCATGTGAAGGACACTGCTCAGGAACTAGTCTCTGTATGTGATGACTCCTTCCCTTCTGGAGAGGATCACAGATACATGGATCCTGAGGTTGAAGCTCACGCTTTATACATCCTTGACGCTCAGAGCTACGTTAATGCGGAATTGGGCACGTGGTTCGAGCTCAACTGGGTTGGAGATACGACAGGTGAGGGGGGGGGGGGGGTCTGGATCTAGTCTCACCTGGTCTCACGCCCAGCATGGGCAGTGTGTGGTGGGTGAACGCCATGGGGGGGCCTCTGGGAGGACATGGCGCTGAAATCGAATTTCCCCGGCTTCTTAAGAGAACCAGGCGATGAGAGTCCTGGCAAAAAGGGGATCAACAAAAAAAAAAATGGCAGAACAGAAACGAGGTTTAAATCAAAACATGGCTGCTTTCTTACTTTGACTCTATACTGAAAAAAGAAGAAAAAATCTTATCACTGTTTTTAAGTTTTAGTGATAATCATCCATTGATTTGTTGATTGGCTTTATATACAGATGGGTTTCTCACAATCTGTGAGTCCGATAGAGCGGTGCAGGAATGAGTCAGCATTTTAGCACTTCCTGTTCCCTTCGCTTGGAATCAATGGTTTTTCTGAATGTGTTTTTGGTTCATTGCTATTTGTTTTACGATATAAAGTGCGTCTGAATGAGACGACTAAACATCATCATGCCCAACATTAGTTTAGCCTTTAGCTTAGCCTTTAGCTTAGTTTAAAAATGACAGTTGCTAACAAGTTTCTTAATGAGACGACTAAACGTCATTACTCTCAACATTAGCCACCTTTAGCTTAGCGGTGGTGACGTGAAGTCATGTGACCGTGCTGTAGTTCCTTTATAGCCCAACATTAGCCACCTTTAGCTTAGCGGTGGTGACGTGTCATGTGACCGTGCTGTAGTTCCTTTATAGCCAGGGCTGCACATAACTGGTGCGCACCCACCGCCAAAAAAGGAGCACCAGATCGTTTGAAAAAAGCGCATTTGCGCACCAACATTGAGAGAGAGAAAGAGAGAGAGAGATTTTTGCGAGTTGCATAAGAACTGGTAAGATAGCAGGGTTTCCCACACATAGACTTTACTTGGGTGGGCCGCCCAGGTATATTAACGGCCGCCTAAGTATAATTCGTGAGCCATTTAGATTTAATTTGTTTAATCCATCCGCGAGCGCGACGGCATCTGCGATCCCTCGCTCTACCCCTCGTTATCGCGTGGAAGGTCTGCATTATGCACTCCGCACAGTAACCCTGCTGCGAGGCACGGGCGAACAGTTCATGGGCGTGCTCACTAGCGCACCTCCCCCCCCCCTTCATAAAGTCAAGTACCCCTTAAAAGGTCCGCTTTATTTCATTTTAAGGATGCGCACCAAGCAACATCTCCAGGTGCTCCTTTGCGAACCAGGGAAAAAAAGTTATGTGCACCCCTGTTTATAGCCCAACATTAGCCTCCTTTAGCTTAGCGGTGGTGACGTGAAGTCATGTGACCTTGCTGTAGTTCCTTTATAGCCCAACATTAGCCACCTTTAGCTTAGCGGTGGTGACGTGAAGTCATGTGACCGTCTGTAGTTCCTTTATAGCCCAACATTAGCCTCCTTTAGCTTAGCGGTGGTGACGTGAAGTCATGTGACCGTGCTGTAGTTCCTTTATAGCCCAACATTAGCCTCCTTTAGCTTAGCGGTGGTGACGTGAAGTCATGTGACCGTGCTGTAGTTCCTTTATAGCCCAACATTAGCCACCTTTAGCTTAGCGGTGGTGACGTGAAGTCATGTGACCGTGCTGTAGTTGCTTTATAGCCCAACATTAGCCGCCTTTAGCTTAGCGGTGGTGACGTGAAGTCATGTGACCGTGCTGTAGTTCCTTTATAGCCCAACATTAGCCGCCTTTAGCTTAGCGGTGGTGACGTGAAGTCATGTGACCGTGCTGTAGTTCCTTTATTGCGTAACGTTAGCTTTTTACTTCAGAAATCATAAAGTGTTAATATGTGGAGATTATCCTGCTGAAAGTACCTAAAGCCAGTTGAGTAGCACTTGAAATGTTTTGCTCTATGAAACCTGATGTACTTTATGATTCTGTTTTCTTCAAGTTTGTTATTGTTGGTCGACCGCACTTATTGTAAGTCGCTTTGGATAAAAGCGTCAGCTAAATGTAATGTAACTAAATGTGTAAGTATTTTAAACGTTGAGATTATTTCCTGCAATAATCCAAAAACACATGGAGAAATCCCATTGGCTTGTTGTGGAGGGAATCATCCCTGCCTGCACCGCTCCATAGTCTCTATCTTTATGTACATTCAGCGGGCTGTACCATGTCCGCAGATTGAAGGGGGGTTTAGGGTAGGGTCCAAAGGGGGAGGGGCTTGTTTTGAAGCAGCAGAGCAAAGGGAGTGAAGGGAGAAAGGGGGAGGGGGGGCAGGATGGGAGGCTATCGGGTCAAGAGAGAGGAGAGCTGGGGAATGCAATGGCGTCCAAATCATGTTTCACCACGAACAGCACAGGAAGGCAAACAAACCAAACTGTGGACATCAAACTATTCCACTAACCAATCAGAAACAACCGTGCTCTCATATACTCAGATCTTGTACTTGAGTAAAAGTTAAAGTACTCAGATCTTGTACTTGAGTAAAAGTAGAAGTACTCAGATCTTGTACTTGAGTAAAAGTACTCAGATCTTGTACTTTAGTAAAAGTAGAAGTACTCAGATCTTGTACTTGAGTAAAAGTACTCAGATCTTGTATTTTAGTAAAAGTAGAAGTACTCAGATCTTGTTCTTGAGTGAAAGTAGAAGTACTCAGGTCTTGTACTTGAGTAAAAGTAGAAGTACTCAGATCTTGTACTTGAGTAAAAGTAGAAGTACCAGAGTGTAGGAATACTCTGTTACAAGTTGCTCATATTGTTTATCATTAATCACGATCTGCAAAGCAAGTAAAGTACATAATTGTAGTGGGGTAGAAGTACAGAGAAGCAATGAAATACTGAAGTAAAGTACAAGTACCTCACAAGTGTAAAGAAATTAAATTGAAATACAGTACTTGAGTAAATGTACTTAGTTAGTTACTTTAAACCACCACTGATTACTACATATAGTTCTGTATCACACACACACACACACACACACACACACACACACACCACACACACACACACACACACACAACCACACACACACCACACACACACAACACAACCACACACACACACACACACACACACACACACACACACACACACCACACACACACACACCACACACACACACACACCTCATCTTCTGTTTTGTTTAGAAAAGTGTTGTATAAAGAAAGTTATTATGCTATTATGATTATTATCTCCTTGCTAGGCGGCGGGAAATCTGCCATCAAGACGGAAGGAGTTAGGAAGTAGTGAAGCGGGTGACATGTGAACACATTAAAGTGTCTCCCTCGGTCTATAAATGTGCTTCAGTTCGGTCAAACCGGGCTCAGTAAGTACAGAGCGGACCAGCAACATGGCCAGAGTGTGAGCGCTCTGGATGAAAGAGGCTCTCTACTGTGATCAGGACTTTATTTTGATGTATGGTAAATCCGAAAGGCACAATTTAGACTTTCAGGGTTTGAGGCAAAGCGCCCAGCTGTGTCTTTGACCTCCGTCAGGGAGCCGCAATGTTGGGTTAAAAAACTCTGGAAAGAACCGACCATAAAACCAGGGAATAATGAGGAAGTAAAAGTACATCAGCGAGGA
>CADEHL010001459.1:0-114555 GCA_902827135.1 Harpagifer antarcticus | reverse complement strand
CAAACTCACACATATATACACACACACACACACATTACACACACACACATATACACACACATACACACACACGCACACACACACCACACACACACACACACACACACACACACACACACACACACACACACACACACACACACACACACACAGTGCTGCAGTCACAGCCTCAGAGGAATACCAATAGAAGAGCCAGACTCGCCTCAGGTCTGAGTGTTTCACATAATAAACACACACACGGGCTAAAATTGATCAAAAGGCTCAGCAGAACACACACACACACACACACACACACACACACACACACACACACACACACACACACACACACACACACACACACACACACACACACACACACACACACACCACACACACACACACACACACACACACACACACACAACACACACACACACACACACACACACCACACACACACCCCACACCTCCTCCCACCTCAGGCGCCATGCAGCACTTAGGATGAACCCAGAAATCCTGATGTCTCATGGTGAGGTGTCAGCTCACACACACACACACACACACACACACACACACACACACACACACACACACACACACACACACACACACACACACACACACACACACACACACACACACACACACACACACACACACACACACACACACACCACACACAGACACCCTGGATGAATGAATGCAGTGCATGCTGGCAGACAGGTGTGTGTGAGTGTGTGTGTGTGAGTGTGTGTGTGTGTGTGTGTGTGAGTGTGTGTGTGTGTGTGTGTGTGTGTGTCTCTCACCTTTCACCTGGCTCTCGTACTCTGCCAGGATCTCTTTGTCCTTCTTGCTCTTGTTAGAGTTTGACATGACGTCACAGTGCAGGTGAAGATTAAAAATCAGCAAAAAATAAAAATCTCGTTAGATCCATCCAGAGCTGCAGAGATCCCGCACCTCCAGCACATTGGGGAGGAAGAGGAGAGAGGAAGAGGAGAGGAGGAGGAGGAGCCGCGCGGACACGCTCTCACACACACTTTGCAGCAGCGGGCACGCGCACAAAACATCAGAAATCCAATAAAAAATGTATAAAATTCATAAAAAAGCGACAAAATTAACTGCTGTCTTCCTCTCTGTGCGGCACGTGCAAACATGCAATCACATGCACGCACACACATGCACGGGTCTGCAGGGAGGAGCGGGTACACGCCCACTAATGCATGGACCACACACACTCACACACACACGCTGACTGCCGGCGCGTGGTGTTAGCTTCACCCCGACGTCACCCCTCTCTCTCTCGCGCACACCGGTGGTAATAATAGCGGGGAGAGGAAATTAAAAATGCCGGTGAGAAAATGGGTGTGTCAGCGTTGGAGGCGGGACAGAGAGATGATTGACAGCTGAGGTGACCAATCACAGAGCAGCATTCATTAACGGTAGAACAAGTGGAGTCCGGAATATCGAGTCACTTAACTGCTGATTTAGATGTCCTAAATAAATATAAACACTAGGCTTATACAGTTAATACATCTGGAACATTCTTAAAGAGTGGTTTAAATTTAAATTATGAATAATACCACAAGAAATGAAGTTAAAATTGCACATTGTACTACAATATGTTAACGTTTACTACATCTCAGAACCCAATGCAAAGTATTGGTTTTCACATATAGAGCTGTCCATGGCCAAGCCCCAGCCTATCAAGGACCTGATCCACCCTCACAGCACAACCCGGGCCCTGTCCTCTGAGCAAGGCCTCCTAAGGGTGCCCCGAACCAGGCTAAAGGGGGGCCGTGAGGTGGCTCCAAGGCTACGGACCAAACTAAGAGCCTCTGCCTCAACAGAGAATTTTAAAGACTCACCTTTTCCGACAGGCCTTTGGGGCACCGGAGGAGGTGAGTTAGTAGCTGTTGTTTTATGCCTTTCATTCTACATGTTATAGTTGTACTTTGAATTGTACCGTACTGTAAAGCACTTTGTACTTCCGTGTTGAGAAGGGTGCTATATTAATAAAGTTGTACTTACTTACATTTAAATATTTCGCAATTCTTGTGCACCAAAGGGATGGAAAAGTGTTTTCTTATTCATCCATATATTCCCAAATATTTTTGGATAGATATGCAATACTAATATTTTATTACAATTTGTTGTGATATTTTACAAATTGCACATAGATTAAATGAAAAGTACCAACAATAGAATCTACTTTACCATATTAATAATGGCTTTTACAGTTACAAGGCTTTAGAGCTGTGTATTCACAGTCCTGTGTCTCCATCTAGTGGCGAACCATGAGAACTGATGCATTTAGACTGACTGCAGGGGTGGGAGAAGTACTCACATCTTGTACTTGAGTAAAAGTAGAAGTACTCAGATGTACTTGAGTAAAAGTAGAAGTACTCAGATCTTGTACTTGAGTAAAAGTAGAAGTACTCACATCTTGTACTTGAGTAAAAGTAGAAGTACTCAGATCTTGTACTTGAGAAAAAGTATAAGTACTCAGATCTTGTATTTGAGTAAAAGTAGAAGTACGCAGATCTTGTACTTGAGTAAAAGTAGAAGTACTCACATCTTGTACTTGAGTAAAAGTAGAAGTACTCACATCTTGTATTTGAGTAAAAGTAGAAGTACTCAGATCTTGTACTTGAGTAAAAGTAGAAGTACTCAGATCTTGTACTTGAGAAAAAGTATAAGTACTCAGATCTTGTATTTGAGTAAAAGTAGAAGTACTCACATCTTGTACTTGAGTAAAAGTAGAAGTACTCACATCTTGTATTTGAGTAAAAGTAGAAGTACTCAGATCTTGTACTTGAGTAAAAGTATAAGTACTCAGATCTTGTACTTGAGAAAAAGTATAAGTACTCAGATCTTGTATTTGAGTAAAAGTAGAAGTACGCAGATCTTGTACTTGAGTAAAAGTAGAAGTACTCACATCTTGTACTTGAGTAAAAGTAGAAGTACTCAGATCTTGTGCTTGAGTAAAAGTACTCAGATCTTGTTCTTGAGTAAAAGTAGAAGTACTCAGATCGTGTACTTGAGTAAAAATAGAAGTACTCAGATATTGTACTTTAGTAAAAGTAGAAGTACTCAGATCGTGTACTTGAGTAAAAGTAGAAGTACTCAGATCTTGTACTTGAGTAAAAGTAGAAGTACTCAGATCTTTTACTTGAGTAAAAATAGAAGTACTCAGATCTTGTACTTGAGTAAAAGTAGAAGTACTCAGATCTTGTACTTGAGTAAAAGTAGAAGTACTCAGATTGTGTACTTGAGTAAAAGTAGAAGTACCAGAGTGTAGGAATACTCTGTTACAGTAAAAGTCCTGCATTCAAAATGTTCCTCAAGTGAAAGTAGGAAAGTATTCTCATCAAAATATAGTGAAAGGCAGTGAAAGTAGTCGTTGTGCAGATTGGTCCATTTCAGAATAATATATCTGATATGTTTTATAATGATTGATCATGAAAGTGTTCTCAAAGCTGGTGAAGGTGCAGCTAGTCTGGATCCGCACCAGTCTGGTTTCAAGGCAGGTCACTCCACAGAAACGGCCCTCCTTGCTGTCACTGAGGAACTGCACACTGCTAAAGCAGCATCCCTCTCCTCTGTCATCATCATGTTGGACCTGTCAGCTGCAGTCGACACGGTGAACCATCAGATCCTCCTTCGCACTCTCCAAGAACTTGGAGTTTCAGGCTCTGCACTCTCCCTCCTCGCCTCATACCTCAAAGACCGTACCTACAGGGTAACTTGGAGAGGGTCTGAGTCTGACCCTTGTCAATTAACTACAGGGGTCCCTCAGGGCTCTGTTCTTGGTCCCCTCCTTTTCTCCCTGTACACAAACTCGCTCGGATCGGTCATTAGCCCGCATGGTTTTTCTTACCACTGCTATGCTGACGACACCCAATTAATTCTGTCCTTTCCCCGCTCAGAGACCCAGGTCGTCGCACGCATCTCTGCTTGTCTAGCTGACATCTCTCAGTGGATATCTGCTCATCACCTCAAGCTCAACCTTGACAAGACTGAACTGCTTTTCCTTCCGGGAAAAGACTGTCCTACTCTTGACCTGACGATCAACATCGGCACCTCTGTTGTTTCCCCGACTCAGACTGCAAGGAATCTGGGTGTGACCCTAGATAACAACCTCTCCTTCACTGCAAACATCGCTGCTACAACTCGTTGCTGCAGATACACGCTTTACAACATCAGGAAGATTCGTCCCCAGCTGACCCAGAAAGCCACCCAGGTTCTGGTCCAGGCTCTCGTCACCTCACGCCTAGACTATTGCAACTCCCTCCTGGCTGGTCTACCTGCATGTGCCATCCGACCTCTGCAGCTCATCCAGAATGCAGCGGCTCGTCTGGTCTTCAACCTTCCTAAATTTTCCCACACCACTCCGCTCCTCCGCTCCCTCCACTGGCTCCCGGTAACTGCTAGAATCCACTTCAAGACACTAGTACTTGCATACCATGCTGCGAATGGATCTGGCCCTTCCTACATCCAGGACATGGTTAAACTGTACACCCCAGCGCGTGCACTCCGCTCTGCATCAGCCAAACGACTCGCTGCACCCTCGCTGCGAGGTGGACCCAAGTTCCCATCAGCAAAAACACGTGGGTTTGCTATCCTGGCTCCAAGATGGTGGAATGAGCTCCCCATTGACATCAGGACGGCAGAAAGCTTACACACCTTCCAGACTGAAAACTCATCTCTTTCGACTCCACTTCCAGCCATAGAATTACTAACAAGGCACTTATATACTAATAAAGGACTGGCTTATCTAAAGCCAGCTGAGTAGCACTTGAAATGTGTGGCTCTATGATACCTGCTGTACTTATATGATTCTGTTTTTCTTCTGGGCTGTGTCTTCCTGGTCGTATGTACTTATTGTAAGTCGCTTTGGACAAAAGCGTCAGCTAAATGCAATGTAATGTAAAAGTACTTTGTAGACTGGTGGATTTACTCCAGGTGGAACTAAAGTCTGATTCAACACTTGATTAGATTTCACATCATTCATCCAGATCTGTGAAGTAACTAAAGGGATTAAATACATGTAGTGGAGGAAAAGTACACCATGTACCTCTGAACTGTAGTGGAGTAGAAGTACACAGTACCTTAAGTACAGTACTTGAGTACATGTTACTTTACACCTCTGTTGTTTGGGGTCCCACAGAGTGCAGTATGGGTCCTTTCTTCTTATCCTGAAATCTAAAAGTCACCTTTAGGAGATCTGACATGTTTCTCAACATTGTCCGGTAAGCCTCCTTCAAAGCCTGAGGATGTTTTTCAGGAATCGTCTCCTTGTGTTGCGACACAGCTGTCTCCCTGACAGATGC
This sequence comes from Harpagifer antarcticus, assembly GCA_902827135.1. NCBI lineage: Eukaryota > Metazoa > Chordata > Actinopteri > Perciformes > Harpagiferidae > Harpagifer > Harpagifer antarcticus. Next base: position 109,243 of record CADEHL010001459.1, on the reverse strand, counting down.
TTACAACTTGTTCAACTTTATTTCATTTATTTAGAGGCCAAAGGAAGTTAGGAAATCCAGGATTCCACAAGAGCAAGTAACAGGACAGTTTAAAAAACACTGTTTGAGTTCTGACCAAAAGTGATATGCTTTCACTTCAGTCTGAGCACAATATGAATTATAGAAACAAATCTGAATTTAAATGAAAGGGAGTATTCTGAATCCTGAGCAAAGTCAGAAGGTCGAGTCAAAAGTTAGAAAATAGTCAGAAATAAAAAAAATGTAAAGTACAGATTTTTTTTAAAGTCGGAGAAAATGTTTGTAAAGTTTCAAATGTTTTTGTAAAATATTTTTTTTTAAGTTTTAAAAAAGTCATACAAAGGAAATATATTTTTTAAAGTCCAAAAAGTAAAAAAATCTGTAAAAAGCCAATTAATAAAAGTTTGAAAGAAAAATGTTGTTTATTTTTTTTAAAGTCAATTTAATTTTTAACTCTGAATGATTTTTTTTTCAGAATTCTGGGACTCAGCTCAGAATTGAAGAAAGCTGTATCAGTTCTAAAAAATCCCATGTGACCATAACCCTCTCACAAAGAGTGCAAAGGTGCGTACATTTTTTGAACCAACATTTCATCCACTGTGCATTGTGTGTGTGTGTGTGTGTCTCTCTGTGTGTGTGTGTTGTTCATGTTTCAGGAATGTGTTTACACTGAGCAGCTGTAAAGTGAGGGATGATTCACATCTGTTCCTTTTCTGTTCAGGAGTTATCTCTCCCCCTGTATGGAGGGAGAGATGGAGGGATCGAGGTAAATAATGCTATTTACGCCCGGGTGTCCGTAGCTAACAATGCTATTTACGCCCGGGTGTCCGTAGCTAACAATGCTATTTACGCCCGGGTGTCCGTAGCTAACAATGCTATTTATACCCGGGTGTCCGTAGCTAACAATGCTATTTATGCCCGGGTGTCCGTAGCTAACAATGCTATTTACGCCCGGGTGTCCGTAGCTAACAATGCTATTTACGCCCGGGTGTCCGTAGCTAACAATGCTATTTACGCCCGGGTGTCCGTAGCTAACAATGCTATTTATACCCGGGTGTCCGTAGCTAACAATGCTATTTATACCCGGGTGTCCGTAGCTAACAATGCTATTTACGCCCGGGTGTCCGTAGCTAACAATGCTATTTATACCCGGGTGTCCGTAGCTAACAATGCTATTTACGCCCGGGTGTCCGTAGCTAACAATGCTATTTACGCCCGGGTGTCCGTAGCTAACAATGCTATTTACGCCCGGGTGTCCGTAGCTAACAATGCTATTTATACCCGGGTGTCCGTAGCTAACAATGCTATTTATACCCGGGTGTCCGTAGCTAACAATGCTATTTACGCCCGGGTGTCCGTAGCTAACAATGCTATTTATACCCGGGTGTCCGTAGCTAACAATACTAGTGATGGCAGAATGAAGCTTTGAATGAAGCATCGAACCACTTGGACAATTGTGTCGGAAATAGGTTCATTTCTCGAAGCTTCAGTTACAGCGACCTCTCCTGGCGAAGTGCAAGGCTGCAGTGGGTTCAACGTATCTTTGCCTTGAAAAATATTCGATGCACACACACTAAGACTGAATATCATGTTCTATTTGCAATTAAAGATTGATAATTGTGTGTATTGGGTTATTGAGAAGAGACTAGAGAGTGCTGGACAGGCCTTTTATCAGTTATTAAAGTTGAAAAGCAATGACTAAAATACATCCATTCCGGGCTTTGAACCAGCTGCGCGGAGGACATCGCCGCATTCGGGCCGCCGGCTCTACCCACTGGGGTACCTATTCCCTAAAATATTGAACTGTTTTTATATTACTGATAATTGTCTTTTTGTTCCCGAGCCAGAACGACCTATCTTTCTTCCTGGCTTGCTCTATAATGATACTACAATTCAAATGCAATACCAACAACAACTCAACTACGACAACAACCCACACATCGCGCATTGTTTAGAGCGGTCATAAAGTGTTGAAGCGCTCAAATTCGAAACAGTTTCAACCTGTCACCTGTCAGAATCGAGACGAGGCAGTGCATTGAATCGCGTGAATGGACCGCGAACCAGTCAAGTGATTCATTCAGGAAATGAAGCAGTTGCTGCTTCGGACGTCACATGTCACGTGATTTGAAGCAGTTGCTGCTTCGGACGTCACATGTCACGTGATTTGAAGCAGTTGCTGCTTCGGACGTCACATGTCACGTGATTTGAAGCAGTTGCTGCTTCGGACGTCACATGTCCCGTGATTTGAAGCAAGCTTCTAAGCACTGCTTCTATGGAATAGGAAGTCCAGGGTTGAAGCTCCGTTCGAAGCTTCAGTGTCAAACTGCCATCACTAAACAATACTATTAACGCCCGGGTGTCCGTAGCTAACAATGCTATTAACGCCCGGGTGTCCGTAGCTAACAATGCTATTAACGCCCGGGTGTCCGTAGCTAACAATGCTATTAACGCCCGGGTGTCCGTAGCTAACAATGCTATTAACGCCCGGGTGTCCGTAGCTAACAATGCTATTAACGCCCGGGTGTCCGTAGCTAACAATGCTATTAACGCCCGGGTGTCCGTAGCTAACAATGCTATTAACGCCCGGGTGTCCGTAGCTAACAATGCTATTAACGCCCGGGTGTCCGTAGCTAACAATGCTATTAACGCCCGGGTGTCCGTAGCTAACAATGCTATTAGCGCCCGGGTGTCCGTAGCTAACAATGCTATTAACGCCCGGGTGTCCGTAGCTAACAATGCTATTAACGCCCGGGTGTCCGTAGCTAACAATGCTATTAACGCCAGGGGGTAAAAAGGTTCTCATGAACTAATTTAGTTCCTGGGGCTTTTTGGCGAGAACGCAAATATGTCGTATTTTCTGGTGAACTATTGTGGGAATAGTACTCCGGTGTGAACGCGGCTAATGCTATTTATTTTGCTGAGAGGGCTGCAGCATACCCATCTGCGAGGCTCCACTAGTACTTTAAGAAAGCATAAGTTAACGTTAAATATCTGCTAAACGAATAAAACACATATAAGTAAATAAAATAAATAAATATGTGCAATGAAAACATTAAAAATACATATTTTAATAAACAAAACAAGTGAAGGTTAAATGTCCAATTAGAGACTATAAAATGTTAATATAACCACAGGAAGTTGAATTAAGCTGCGTTGCACGACGGTCTGATCTCTGATGAGTAAACTAACCCGAGGGAGATCCTTCTGCAGATCAAAGGTAAACCTGTTCTCAGCAGACAGAAGGAGACCTGCAGCAGGTACTTCTGATGTTTCCACATAACATTATTCCCTCGTCTCACTCTGCGTCCTCGCTCCTGAATGTGAATTCTCTGTGTCGATATTCTCCACAGATCTCTAATGTAGGTGTGAGAGTGAAGGTCGAAAAACAAACCAGCTCATTCACGCTCTTCCTCTCAGTCTGCTTTACACCGGGAGGATTCAGAGTTGAAGAGGTTATTAAATCTGATGTTTAAAAGATGAGACATGGCACGGAGAAAACTACATTTCTTACCTCCATCTGCGATGTTCGGGGTTCAAACTGTAAAAACAGATAAATACGGATCATTACTGCAGGTTTTTTATCATTAATTACCATTTAATTACTTCATAGCATAAACACACGTTCTGTAGTTGATTACAACTATTTTGTACTCACTTAATTACCATCATCCAACAGAGGGACACGCTTTATCATTAGGAGCGCAATCAGATAGACTAAAAGATAAAACACTAATTAAAAGGCATTCACACCTTAAAGGGGCCCTATTATGCTTTTCCCTGTAGTGTAGGTGTGTGTGCATGTAAATGGTCTGCAAAGGCTAAAATCCCATCACCTGCACACTCGCGCTCCTATTGGCTAGCGCTCCAAGGGGCGGGACATCTCTAAAGCAACGTTTCCGCCAGGGGGGCGTCTTGCCGTCATTTGAGGGCGTCCGAAACATTTTATAATTCGAGGAAAGATCGAGAGTTTTTATCGCTTGAAATGACGAAAAGGAAAGAGGACAAGGACATCCCTCTGTTGGAGGGCAAAGGAGTCTGGTGGGATTATTTTCGCTGCCAGCAAAGCGTGTTCCTGTGACGGAAAGTGTACTGCCGGCGAGCCTTGACGGGGGGTGCTAGTGGAGCACGCGCGAGAAACTGAGGCTCCGTGGTAAACTGTGGTAACATGAAGAGCCGTTTGGGAGCCGAAACAGCTCTTCCTCATTCACACCAACGGTGTTTCAGGGGCGGTTCGGAGCTTGAAAAGCACCAGGTTTTCCTGTTCACACCGCAGCGGAGCAGCCTCTTAGCTCCGGAATCCGGTTCGTTTCAAGCACCAACATTTTTTCCGGCTAGAGCAAAAGCACCGCATACGTCACGCTTACGTCGAGGCGGGGGCAGGGGCGGGATCAACTCCTGAACAACAACAGAAAGCCCGCGTTGTATCCAGCTTGTACACAACGATGGAGAAACTTAACAAGCAGCAGGGGTCCACTGAAGAGACCTCCTGGGAACCTGGTCTTCCGAAGAGGTTCAGAGGAAGCTGGAGCTCAATCGGCCATTGTTGTCGGTGGCAAACGGTTACGTCATGACGCAAACGATGACGCAATGACGCAGCACCAGGTGTGGACGCCCCCTCCGCCCTGGTCTCGCTGAAACACTGCTCTAAAGGAAGGTGGACAGTAAGGAGTAGCAGCCAGATAACAGCGGTCAATAGTAAACTATATACAGCGTTATTGATTAGTTAATTGTTATAGCTATTAACTTAAAGAATTGCATGATATAAATCAGGGATGTGTAATTATTAGTTACCAGCCTTCAAATCACACATTAGTTTCAACAAATCAACGCACACTAGTAAATGACACAGCTAATGCTCACGTCGGGCAGTAATGGAGGCTGTAAACAGATCGTTGTCTTGATGGATGATTCTTTTCTGTACGTTAGATCATTAAAATGTGATCGGAGTAATGATGAGGCTCGCTGTGAAGGATGGAGGGGACTGATGGAGGAGGAAAGAAATAAAAAGGGAGGAGGGCGAGATGAACGTGAATTATAGCAAATTACTGTTTCCAACTTCTTAAATGTGAGTATTATGTGTTTTATATCATAATAAATGAACAATATTTAAGTTTTGGACTTTTGGAGAGCTACTGTAGCAGTTTCCCCCCTGTCTACAGTGTTTGTGCTAAGCTAAGCTAAGCTAATCGACTTCTAAGGGTAGCTTTATATTAACCTACACAGATTGGCATCAACCAAGTATATGTACACTAGTACTTTATTTCAGTACAATTCTAAATACTTGTATTTGTGACATTCAGCTTTTTTTGGTTGAACAACATCCTTTAGACCGATCCTTAGTCAGCAACCCCTGGCAGCGAAACCAGTGGCACACTAGGAATAAGTGGAATAAGTGTGCAAAATATATTTTTGAAATTTTCGGATCCGGAACGAGACCACCGCCAGAGCGCGTCTCCCCGTTACGGCCCCTACACACGGCGGCGTGCGTTGTCGCTTGCCGGCGGGAGGGGCTGGAACTCGATCAACAACCAATCACATGAATCTCCCGCCCCAGACACACAAACACACGGTTTGATTGGCTAGAGCTTGCACTGGCATATGATTCCATTGGCTGGCGCCTCCGTCGAGGCGTCAAAAGTAGAACATTGCTCTACTTTTGCAGCGAGCACCGCGAGAGAAGCTACGCTTTGCTCCCACAATGCAGTTCGGCGAATCGTGACGTCCCCCCATTCAAAGTGAATGGGCAGAAGCGTTGAAGCGGCAACGCACGCCGTCGTGTGTAGGGGCCGTTACAGAAGCAAGCCATGCAGGCAACGCAGCCCGCTCTCTTTAAATCCAGTCGACTTGCTGCTTTCCTCCGTGGTGAAACTATCCGGGGTTGTAGTGCTGCCGGAGCGATTCACAAGCTACCCATAAGGAGCTGTACAAATGCCGCAGTTTTTGCGTGGCTGTGTCTTTAGTTGAATTTTTTTTTTAAATGGCACAATATATCAAAAAGGTTGCCGACCTCTGCTTTAGACTTTAGAGACATAGAGAGGCTAGTAGCTTCCACCCATTTCCAGTGTTTGTGCTAAGCTAAGCTAATCAGCTGTTTGAGGTTGCTTTATATTTACCTACACAGATTGGTAGGATGTTACTTATATTTACAAAAGTACTGTATTTAAGTGCAGTTTTAAAATACTTGTACTAATGACATTCAGGTTTTTTGGTTGCACAAAACACAGATGTAAAGAGGCTAGCAGTTCCCCTTAGTTTCCAGTGTGTGTGCTAAGCTAAGCTAATCATCTGCGGCAGGTACAGTAGCTTCATGTTGTTGCTGCTGCAGGTAAAGAGCTGCAGAGAATCAGAGATTGGTTTAGCGGAGATAATTTACAGATCCTCCCTCAGGCGGCTACTGTCCACACACACACACACACACACACACACACACACACACACACACACACACACACACACACACACACACACACACACACACACACACACACACACACACACACACACACACACACACACACACACACACACACAGTAATAAAACGCGGATCAAACACAGATCATGTTCAGATCAGGTAATCTGCGAGCGGAGGGAAGGGGTTATGAGAATTACTGCTGATCCATCACAGAAAGCCTGCAGTTCCCCCCGAAGCGGACATTAAAAACGTAATCACCATAGCAGGCTTTTGGCAGACAGCAGTGTGTGTGTGTGTGTGTGTAGAGCTGTACATCGCGCTGTTCACGGAGATAATGGTGCACAAAGAACTCACAGAAAGTTGAAAGCGAGGGAGATAAAGAAGAATAAAAGTCATCTGATGTGGAGAATTGGAAAGAGGGCCTTCAGAGAACGAGACTTTTTCACAAGTTTCCTCGAAAGATACAGACTTCTAGGAAAATACCAAGAGGTTAACGTTGCTGGTTTTAAAGCTGCAATAAGTCAGAACATCATATCTTCTTTCAGTGAAAGTTCACCAAAGTCTTCATCTCAGAAGCTCTCTTGAATACAGGAGAGTGGAGCACCATATGCATAACAAATGAATAAGAAATGCTATAGTTAACTGAACAATTTTTAATATTTTATAGTTCTAATAGCGAACTAGTAGATGCAAGACACTCTTTTGTTCAGCCTCCGTCAAAATCTGTTGAACTTTGAAGCTTTAGGCCCCGTCCACACGGAGACGATATCAGTTGAATCCGATAACGTTCTCTAGGGGGGGGGCAAAGATCGCAGGGGGGGGGGGGGGGGTAATAACAATTCAAGTTAGTATTAAAGGCATAAAAAGACAGAAATGTATAATTCTTTCTTTAATAGAAATGTTTCTTCTGCCGTAAAGTGTCCCAACCAGGCTTTTCTGGATAAGCGTATTTTTAAAACAGTCATTGTCCATGCCGGTTTCAGTTGGATTATTCGTCAGTTGCTCCGATCAGATCGGTCTCCTCCATTTTGTAGATTATTTCCGACTTTTGAATCCACATAAACACATCGGCAAACTCCGGCTTACTTTGAGCGTGTGATTCAAACGGTTTAATCCCTTTGTGAATTGGTTCCACTTCCGCCGTCCTTTAGTTTCTTCATACAGCGGGAATCCAAATGAATGAATCCTGAGTCCAATAACCATCAAAGTCACTCAATAGTGCTCCTTAGTTACGCTTTCATCCTCCTTTAACAACATACTTCACATTCATCCAGTTTGTGACAGTAGTTGTTGCATTTTGAGACTTTTAAACTTTAATTACCGCTGTTGCGCTTTCCCTCACCCAAGTTTGAGTTTCAGTAGATAGTAATCTTTCTGTATCAGTTAATGTAAAAGTACCAAAGCAACATGTACAACATATTAAATGATGAAGCTTTGCTCAAACAAACACAGAAGACTGGCCCTGAGGACATACACACACACACACACACACACACACCCCCACACACACACACACACACGCACACACACACAGGTCCAAGGCCAACAGTGCGTGTTGTCTTTCTGCATGTGGGTGGTATAGATGTTCTTATTTGTTTAAGCCAATTTGCTGCAGGCTTTATATCTAAATGCCCAATTACAGTCGTGTATCTTCACCTCACACACACACACACACACACACACACACACACACACACACACACACACACACACACACACACACACACACACACACACACACACACACACACACACACACACACACAACGTACTATAGATCTGCGTGTGTGTTGTTCTGGACGACTGTTAAATAATCTGATTTAAAGCCGGACACTTGTCTGGAAGCGCTTCTTACTTCAACAGATAGCACATTCAGACAGATTTAAATCACTCGCTTGAGCTTTGTTAACCTCGCAGCCTCAAATCTATCAATAAGAATAATCAGATGGGCGTATATGACCAAAAAGAGACACAAAATTACAGAAAAGAAACGCCAAATATCTCTGAAGAGAAAAATACACAATACGATAAAAAAAACACATAAAGGACCACTAATGGCGCATTTCCATTGCAGGGCCTCACTCGGCTTAGTACGGTATGGCTAGGCCTCGTTAGGCCAGGCTCACTTTATGCTGCGTTTCCATTACAGTTTAAGAACTGGGGCAGTAACTATAGTAACGCAGTGTAGGCGGAGCCGTGACGTCATCTTCAATGAGAACCACAAAACCAACACAGCCGTTAGATGTTAGCACTCAGAGCTCACAGCTCCTCATATCTGTTCAGAAACTAGACAGAAGTTAAACAAGTTCAAACCACAGACTGCCTGTGTCATGGAGAATACAGTCGCTGCTTTATTTATGTCTGTAGGCCGTTGCTGTGAGTGTGGACGGTCGGAGCGTATGCTGCGTTAGCTTAGCCAAGCTACATTCAGAAAACACGGTGTTTCTCTGCCGTCTGTCTGCAGACTTGTCAAAGCATTAATTCATGGTTCTTACTAACCGGTATCAGTATGTTGTTACTTCATCATTTAGAAACGTGTATTACAATTAAATCACGGTACAATGTGTTCATGTTGTTGTAGTTGCCAGCGACTCTCTCTCTAGTTTAGCATACTCAGCCCGGAAAGAACCTCGATTTTGGAGAGCCAGAAAAACTGTGAAAAAGTAGCCGTTAGCCGGAACTACGCCTATAAACTAGGGATGCACGATATTGGTTTTTTGAAACCGATACCGATAATAATATAATATATATATATATTAAAGGTACCTGTAGTTTTTGCACACCTGGTGGTAAAAGACTAGTAGTGATCAAATGACATGAGCATTACTACTATGAACAAAACAAAGCCAAGAACAGTTTGGACTCTTCAAAGTGACCAGAAGTTCCTGCTTTTTCAAAAGCCTCGTGGATAGGTAAAAGCCCGGTGCCTTTGCAGCTGGCTTTGGATTCGCCGCTAGTTTGGCAGCGCAGGCGTCTTCGTACGCTTTGAACACACCATCGTAGCGATGGCGATGTTCCAGGTGATCAGGTTGGAAGGGTTACAGCTCGATGCCTTGTTCCCTCCTCGTGGAACTTCTGCATTTGTTAATCCAAATAGCAAGCGAACTATCTAACTCTTTCGACTCCACTTCGAGCGATAGAATTACTAACAAAGCACTTATATACTAATAAAGGACTGGCTTCTCTAAAGCCAGTTGAGTAGCACTTGAAATGTTTGGCTCTATGAAACCTGATGTACTTTATGATTCTGTTTTCTTCAGGGTGTCTTCCTGGTCGAATGTACTTATTGTAAGTCGCTTTGGATAAAAGCGTCAGCTAAATGCAATGTAATGTAACAGTGAACGAAATGCAGAATAACTTAATGAGAAACACACAAGACTTAGTCAAAAAACTACAAAGAGATGCTTAAAACTACAAAAGGTGAGAAACTATAATAAAGAGACATTTCAACAACTATGAAGATGGCTCCAAAGAGATAAAAACAACTACAAATAGCTTCAGAATGACTTTAAGGAAACTTAATTTGAATAATTTATTGCAAAAATAACGACAAAAACGCACATAAAACACTTGCATAGAGGTGCAAACTACTTTGAACAGACATAAACACATCTATAAAGATGCAAAATGAGACATAAAACGACGTCAAATGGACTCAAAATGACTTCAAATAGACTCAAAAAGACTTTAAATAGATACAAAATGACTTTAAAACAGATTCAAAATTACTTCAAATAGACTCAAAAATACTTGAAATAGACTCAAAATGACTTCAAATGAGTGAAAAAGACTTGAAATCGACTCAAAATGACTTCTAAATTACTCAAAGTTACTTCAAATAGACAAAGATATTTTAAATAGACTCAAAATGACTTCAAATAAACTCAAAATTACTTTAAAAAGCCTCAAAGAGACTTCAAATAGAGTTTTGGGGGAACATGTTAAATGTGTGACAGGCTCCCATTACTCCTTCAGCGAGGACATGTGTGTGTTCATGTGTTTAACTTCCATGTGTGTGTTCATGTGTTTAACTTCCATGTGTGTGTTCATGTGTTTAACTTCCATGTGTGTGTTCATGTGTTTAACTTCCATGTGTGTGTTCATGTGTTTAACTTCCATGTGTGTGTTCATGTGTTTAACTTCCATGTGTGTGTTCATGTGTTTAACTTCCAGGCAGTGGCGGCGCCAGGGTATGGCTGGGGTAGGTAGTAAATTGCACAGACAGCAGTTAGTCAGATTGATTTCAGCCACTTGTCTGGAAATACTGAAGACCAGAAACTTTTCATTTAGCTCAATGTACTTCCTGGTCAATTCGGCTGCTATGGCAACACAGAAACCACAACAATGGAGCGGTTAATCGATTTCACAAAAGTGAAGACACCTCTAGAGAACACTCAGAGCGAGGGACATGCACGTCCCTCGCTCTGAGTTATTGACAGATTTGAATTTCGCGGATCAATAACTCATGAACATAACGTTGTAAAAATACACACAACATGACTTTACAATCATAGCAAGGTAGACAGCGAGCTACAGAGTCGTTTTGATCAGAACAGTTCGATCCGCGCCGTCATCCGAGCTAAACTTCAAGAATTGGTCACAATCTGCAGCTGGAGGAGGGAGAGGAGTGCTTAGGGACCGTCTACCAGCGACATGCAGTCAGGGGAGGCAGGGGAGTCAGAGCCTCACCTGCCCTACTCCAATGTAACGGAAAAACAACTAAATAGTAATAATAATAAAATGTCTCCACTGATCTGTTTTGTAAGTGTGATTTCTGTTTGATTCCAATCACTTTTTATAGTCAAAATCAGCAAATTGGCCGAGCTCCGCTACAACTACGGGTAGCGATGAGAAGTGAGGCAGGGACGAGCTCCGCCTCCCGTGAGCCCACAGTAACTGGCTGGAAAGCGGCCCTAAGCGCATGCCTGTTACCATCTCACTGTATGTCACCAATGTAATGTTTGTAGATCCCTTTATTACATTTATCCTCGCCATCCATCGTCTCTAAACAACTTATTTCACGTATATATGATATTTAGGCACGCTGGTCTCATCATACAACGGCAATGAGAAAAGCACCAGGGGAGGCAGCCATAACCTCTGCCGCACTGAAGGGGGCGCACGTGAGCCCACAGGTTCTTGTTGCTACTGTTATTCTACGCAGAGACGGTAGACGCAACAAACTAGACTTTTGAAACTAGAGGAAGATGAGGAGGACTTTTACAAAGAAGTAATAGATGGTTGTCCAGAAGGAGAGCATGGACTTCATCTTCAAGTCAAGGTCAGACCACCATTGTAATGAAAATGGGATGTTACTAAGAAAGAACAATCCAATATTTAGATGTTGGGTATCCTTTTGTTGAACGGTCTGTTTAAAATGAATCGAAGCATCAGACTAAAAAAGCTTTTGAAAATAACCGAATATTTCGATTAAGGTCAAATAATTTTGTTCAAATAATTTTCTTTTCTTCTCCGTGTCCGCTAGGGGGCTCCGTAGAATCACGATAACGGCGTGGTTTTGTTGCAGGAAGTCCCGACGGAGAATACTTTGGCTGTACATCGATACAACGAAATAAGACCCCACGGTTTGATGATTGATAGGTGTGTGGGCTGTCTTTCATTTTGACACACAGAACAATGGGGGCTATCCACCCTTATCCACAATGTAAAGTAACTCACAGCCTCTTCCTCTTCTCTCTGTGAGGAGCAGCAGGTTCAACTTTCAGAACAAAGTAACAACAAACTAAAATGCCATTAATTGTTTTAAATATGTCGTGGAGTAATAGATGTATTTATTTTTCTTCTTACAAGAGTACCAGAATGTGTATTTTATGTTAGTATTTCAAAAAATCTCCTGCAGGGGTTGGGCTTTCAGCAGGTCAGCTCTTCCACTTGTGGGGAAATTGCAGGATTGGCTCCAGGTCGCCCTTTTGATTTACTACAAGACAAATGTGCCTTTTCATTTCATACAGTTCAATTTGGATTGAGACAGGGAAATAATCTATCCATCCATCCATCCATCCATCTTCTTCCGCTTATCCGTGGTCGAGTCTCGGGGGTAGCAGTTCCAGCAGAGAGCCCCAAACTTCCTTTTCCCTGGCGACATCAACCAAAATAATCTATTACATTGCAAATACTGACTTGAGCCCCAGCACTGTGTGGGTTAGCCCTACCACAGATTACCCAACACACATACTCTGGAGACGCAACTGCTTCCAGGTGAGAAGCTCTCGGCTGCTGAGGGTCTGTTTATCCTCTCGCCAGATCTTTCCCGTGAGAATTGATTTCCTGAGGGCTTTACTGTCCTCAAAGTCTCTTCTCAGGAGGAGGGGAACGTGTCTCAGCAGACGGAACAAATTGAGAAGGAATCGGAGAACTGCGAATACTTCACCGTTTCTCCTGCTGAGCACACACCTTACGGGGGTTCAAAGAAGCTTTAAATGGACTAACACAGAATTAACATGGCTTAGATCTGGCTTAGCTAGTCAAGAGACAATAAATTGAGAGTAAGCCTAAATGAGAACACCTGGGTCAGACCTCAGGGGATTAACTAAGAGCACATGGTGTACGCCTAGTGGAGCTCGTAAATACCCGGGAGGTAATTTAAAACATCGTCCGGGTGTAAATCTGGAGACAAAACAAAGGCAGAGGAAATCATCGTCTGTTCCAAGAACTTTAGTGAGGAGGAAAAAGCCTAAACGCATCGAGTGGAAGAAGTTTGACTGATACTTAGCAAAAGGTTGACAAACAATGGCAGAAGAGAATCTGTACAGAACACTTAAAGGAAAGAGTTTTCGATCTTCAGGGCCCACGAGTTCAAAACTTTTAATCTCAATCAGATCCGATCAGATTTTGAAATCCCATTTTCTGCGATCCAGGATCAGACAACTCGGACAGATTTTGTCCCTGGAGTTCAAAGCAATTCAGGATAGGATCACCGTGATCCAGATTCAGACTTTTCAAGATGGCTAGATCCTGGGCCCAGGAGTTCAAAACTTTTAATCCCTATCTGATCAAATCAGATTTGGATTTTGGGGAGTTCAAAACCAAATTAGGATCACTTTGATATCCGATCAGATCAGGAAATCCAATCCAAGCTTTAATCTGGATCAAATCTTCAAAACGGGTTCAAACCGACAACACAGGATTGGGATCAGTTTGATCCCAAAAAACTGGATTATCCTGATCCCACCAGAGGGGCGGATTACCAGTGGATTACCAGAGCAACATGTACTGTACCATTTATTTAAAAATATGTTTCAATATAAATAAGATGGCAAAATGTGTTAACTGAAATAATACACAATTATTAGCCTTCATGGGAAATACATTTTATTTTTCATTTTTTGCTCACGTTTGTGGCCTATTTGGTTTTCAACCAAATGTTGATGACATAAATATTTATGCTCATAAAAGTATCACAACAAAGATTGTCAATCACAAATGTAATTTAGATTAAAGAAAAAATATCTTCAACAAAAAAAAAAGTCCATCATCTGTCATCAGCTTTCAAAAGTAATTGCGGACAATAGATGTCTCTGCAATGTGGGCTCTTGTCTTCCTTGTAGTATTCTTCATGTCCACTAGATGGCGCTCGGTAGGATTAAAGCGCTGATATTCAGGATCTGGTCATCTTGAAAAATCGTAATCTGGATCAGGGTGATCCTATCCTGAATTGCTTTGAACTCCAGGGACAAAATCTGGCCGACTTGTTCCTGGATCACAAAACATGGGATTTCAAAATCTGATCGGATCTGATTGAGATTAAAAGGTTTGAACTCGTGGGCCCAAAGTGATCCTAATCCTGTTTTTTGGTTTTGAATGCCCCAAAATCCAAATCTGATCCGATCAGATAGGGATTAAAAATGTTGAACTACCGGGCCCAGGTTATGAGTAATACTTAAAGGAAAAGATTGGTGTCAAGAATGTCAGCAGATTAAATGAGACCTCAAGAACTTCAGAGATAACTTCATTATTCTCTGTTAGTATCTCGTGTTTTGTGATTTATATAGATAAGTCCTTTACTATGTTGGATCCTGTAGTATTTTAATTATCCAGAATATTTTATATTGTTTTGTTTATATTTAATGTAACATTTTTCATTGTTAATTCTCTCTATTTCAATGTCTGAGCACACTCTAACAGACACTGTATGATACATATCTGTCTCTTCTAGCTTTAAAAGCCTAAAGCCTAGGATGAACAGTTGAGGCGAGAAACTCTAGATTTGACAAATATGGACTTGAATACGACCCCTTTGATTGGCTCTTGACATGACTCTTGCCCGTTATTAACTGGTATTGAAGATTATTCTGACACCAAATGACTGCGATGTCGATGAAAGTGCAAATCGTTTGTATTGTGGTTCGTCATCCCTTTACCACATACCTTTCTTCCGTACCCTTATGATCCTACTTCGCCACTTACACTGAAGTATGATGATTGATTGATTGATTGATTGAAAAGTTTATTAACAGCTTGTATATTGGGTACAGTACAGTACAGCTCAAAACATACAATTGTTAAGGGGATGCAGACCAGAGAAAGACTTTCGTCTTGTTTACATCAGGGTCCCCCATTTCCAATTCATCATATCATTTAAGACATGTAAGACATATTTGACAAACAGATGGATTATTTACAATTTACAAACAGGTGGTTTTTTACATACAGATTTCTTATTTACAATTTACATTTTAGATTTGGTTCTAATACATCCTAACCGGACATTTGAGACCAACCAAGTCTACAGATATACAGTTAGTAACAGAGTCTAAAATGCGAGTATATACATAGATGGGGGGGGGAAGCTGTCCATTGTACGACAGGTTGAGATTTGTACCATTACCGGGGCCAGTTGTGCAATGCTCTCCCCCGAAGGTGCTCTTTGAGAGAGGCTTTGAAGGTAAGTACAGTTTTACTTTCCTTTACAGTTGTGGGAAGAGCGTTCCACCTTGATGTGGCATCATTGAGAAACGTGTATTCCCCCTTTTTTGTGCCAAATCTGGTTTTCACATGATTTGTGGAGCTCCCTCTGGTGTTATGATCATGGTATTCACTGACCTTTGGGAAGAACTTTGACATGTACATGGGTACCATAGAGGTGTAGTGGATCCTGTAGACCATGGGTACCATAGAGGTGTAGGGGATCTTGTAGACCATGGGTACCATAGAGGTGTAGTGGATCTTGTAGACCATGGGTACCATAGAGGTGTAGTGGATCTTGTAGACCATGGGTACCATAGAGGTGTAGTGGATCCTGTAGACCAGTGTTTCCCAACCGGGGGTACGCGTACCCCTAGTAGTACGCGAGGGAACTGTAGGGGGTACGTGGAATTCCAAGGTGACAAGTAAAAAAAAAATAATAATCCCGTCAAATGATAGTGCGCGATTTGTTTCCCTAGGGAGACAATAGTCTGTGGCACAACCGCGCCAAAATCCCACAATGAAAACAGCTGCTTACCTGCAGCCAGAAAAATACGGGTAGGTCTGCGCTATGGATAAATGGCTGAAACGTCCGCTTGCTCTGGATTGAGGCCAGGGTTCAGAGGAGCCCGCCGAGAAACGTAAGAAAGAGGCCAAACTTAAACCAAGGCAGTGAAACATATATATTATTTGGATTCATTTATACTTCTGCGGACCCACCGCAGCCTCAGTGCTTCTTTTGCAGTGAAGTCCTGGCTAATAGTGCGATGAAGCCAGCGCATTTACAGAGACACCAGAGCACCAGACACTCGGGAAGTGTCGATAAAAGTGAATAATTTTACAGACGAAAGCTGTCGGAATTTAAGTCGAGCCAGACAGTAATGATGAACGCCACGAATGTGTCAATGAAAGCACTCGAGGCATCTTACGCCGTGTCCCTGCTTGTGGCTAAATAAATAAAAACTCACTCTATTGTTGAGGAGCTCATTCTACCTGCAGCGACTGCGTTGGCCGAAATGATGATAGACAAGAAAGCAGCCGAAGCACTCAAAGTTCCCCTGTCGAATAACACCGTATCCCGTTGGATCAATGATATGTCTGTTAATATAATTGGACAAGTGGTGAACAAAATAAAACTAGCCGGTCAGTTCGCTTTGCAGCTGGATGACATGACAGATGTGAGTGGAGAAGCGCAGCTCCTGTCCTTCGTGCGTTACAAAGATGCGTCGGAGATAAACTATGGGGGTTATTCCCTATCTTTATTCAAGAGCGTGGTATTTACATTTGAGAGCATACTTTATGTATGCATTTCCCTCAAACCCTGTCCAGGCACTCAAATAGTGCCTGCTTGCACTTAGCTCTGCTTCTGCTCAAACTGTACGCTTGCACTCAGATATATTGCTGTTTACAGATTTGTTCTGCTCTCAGATTTATTCTGTGCGCGCTCGAAACTTTTGTGCAACAATCCTGTCAAAATCCCTCAACCAATAGGAGGCCAGGTGTCCTTGCGGGTGCGTTCGCTTTACTTATTACAGCGTCCCGTAAGGGCGGTTACTCTTTGGTTTATAAACTCCCGCCCTCCACGGCTTTATAACATAGCATGTACTGCACTTGTTTGATTTACAACTACCTTACATAATAGCTACGTTCAGTGGCGGACTGGGACTAAAAATCAGCCCGGGAATAAAATAAAATCGTCCGTTGCCTCTGCACAGAGTGCGAGGTGGTTGCTATGCAACAACAATAACAGATAGCGAATGTCGTCGTTTAGGTGCTTTTTTTTCTGGAGATAGGCACTTCTCAATCCACTCCTCCATAGTAAGCCCACCCCGGAGGACGAAGTTAACCTTAAATGTTTCCATCTTAAGTTTAGTTAGTTAGTTAGTTAGTTAGTTAGTTTACTATATAAAGTTTAGTTTAGGATTTGATAACGGTTCTCAGACGCGGAGGGATACTGATTTGTGAAAAGTAACAACCACTATTCCCTGGATATACGCTCATTATATCACGGCTAAGAAACATCAGATAGCTTGATTTGACTTGTCCGTTTTATAAACATATACTAACTGTGCTTAACCCCTCCCAAAAAAAAGTTGTAAATGACTGGTGAAAAGAAACTGCTAGGCCTATACTGATTCTGGATATTATTTTGCTAAGTGTTTTGTTCCTGAATTAAAGTTTAAATGCCTGTTTAAAGGGGACTTATTCAAAGGGGCTCCATGGTTTAAACCTAAATGTTACAAGATATATATATATATATATATATATATATATATATATATATATATATAGCAAAGATAAGTTGATTATTTTGATTTCATATGTATTTATTTGATTATATTATTTATTTTCAAGGCAACATATTCATTTTTATTGAGTGATTTAAGTTAAAATTAAGAAAATGCCTGAGAATTGTTCAAATTAAGGAGATGAAATAAATTATTTTCATTCAATAATCAGTTACGTTCTACTTGTGAAGGATCATCAGCACGTATGAGTGAGGGGGTACTCATGGTATGAAAAAAGGCTCAGGGGGTACACAAGACAAAAAAGGTTGGGAACCACTGCTGTAGACCATGGGTACCATAGAGGTGTAGTGGATCTTGTAGACCAGGCCCATTGCAAGTAGCTGTACTCTGTCGTCTACTCTAAGCCATCCTAGGTTGTCAAAGTGGGCAGAGGTGAGGTGGGTTCTAGAGGAAAGGTCAAGCAGTAGTCTGACCAGTTTATTTTGCGATGTTAGAAGTTTTATTTTTAGCGCCTTGGAGGTGCTATGGTACCATGACGTGCACGCAGTCATAGTACCCTTGAATGAGGGCTCCTGCCAGAGTCTTCAGGGTGTTGTTGTTTACCAGAGAGGAGATCCGGTATACGAATCTAGTTCTTTGATTGACTTTTTTTATTACATTGGATGCCATTTTGTCACAGGAGAGGTTTGCCTCCAGAATAGATCCTAGGTCATTTCCTTCTTACTTGTGACAATAATGTCGCCCACTGCAACTGAGAAGTCGTCGGATTTGCTGAGATAATGTTTTGAACCGAAGAGAATGGACTCTGTTTGACTTTGACTTGTACCAGATTTCCGTTGGGTGAAACAGAAAGTTTTTTAGTGGCTGCAGGTTTTTATTTGACATATTATCGTCCTGTCTCTATAAAACGTGCGGGGTCACAATCACTCATCGGTTCCAAAGACAGGAGGAAGAGAAACGATCCTCTGGGATTAACACACACGGATAAATCATTGCAGCGCAGGAGGAACGGAGACACATGAAGAGAAACTTCAGTGTCCTCCGTCCTGAAGATACATCCATCTCAAAACCAATGTGAGTTTGGAACATTGCACAATATAAATTCTAGTAGACCTCAACAATGGAATTATGATCAGTGGAAATGGCCGTGACATGGTCTGACTACTTCAGAGAGACTCAAAAGGGATTCAAAATGTAAAATGACTCCAAAGACAGTAAATACAAGTAGAAATAGACTCAAAATAACATCTAATGGACTCAAATAGACTCAAAATTAAACCTAATAGACTATTAACTCTAATTAATCTTGTTTTATAACCATAAAGATTGACTACATGATTTATGCGTGTGCAGGGGTTGTACTACCTTCATGTATGAACTTTTGAAAGCATGCAAATGGGTCTTATTTCATTGCAGCACATTTTATCAGCAGTTGTTCACCATGGAAACCGTCTGAGGAAACCTGCAATCCTGTATATTTTCTGTTATATATAATCAGCCTGCTCCTTCCCATCATCTTGTAAGTGTGGAGGTGTTTGACGGTGACATCAAGTCTCACAGTGTAATTTTCTAGGTCACTTTCCACATCTCGTACGATTACAGATTCGTACGAACCCGGTGACCTGCAATCTTAAACGCATTTAAATCCAACATGTCCCCTCGCTTATCGTCATCATCGCCCGCCTCCTCTCTGCTTCCCTCAATCAAATTGACTCTGTGTTAATTAGCCGAGAGTCATTATCATCCCTCACACATGGATTCACTTCATTTTAATCTCATTTTCCGAGCTAAATAAAGAGTGTGCAGGTGGACGAACCAGTGAGGAGCAGTAAAGACTAGACACACGAGGAGTTGTTGTTCTGATTCTGCTCATGTTTAAACCCTTTTTCAACCCAAACTCAATCAGACGTTATATTCAAATTAAACTAAATTACTACAAAGACAGTAAATACAAGTAGATATAGTCTCAAAATGACATCTAATGGACTCAAAATGTTACCTTATAGACCAACACTGACAAAAATAGACAAAAGATCACTCAACATTACACCCAATAGACTCAAAATGACTGAAAATGTTACCTTATAGACCAACAATGACAATAAATTCACTCAAAAGGACTCAAAATGACACCTAGTAGACTCAAAATGACTCAAAATGACACCTAGTAGACTCAAAATGACACCTAGTAGACTCAAAATGACACCTAATAGACTCAAAATGACTCAAAATGACACCTAGTAGACTCAAAATGACACCCTAATAGACTCAAAATGACACCTAGTAGACTCAACATGACACCTAGTAGACTCAACATGACACCTGGTAGACTCAAAATGACACCTAGTAGAATCAAAATGACACCCTAATAGACTCAAAATGACACCTAGTAGACTCAACATGACACCTAGTAGACTCAACATGACACCTAGTAGACTCAACATGACACCTAGTAGACTCAAAATGACACCTAATAGACTCAAAATGACTCAAAATGACACCTAGTAGACTCAAAATGACACCCTAATAGACTCAAAATGACACCTAGTAGACTCAACATGACACCTAGTAGACTCAAAATGACACCCTAATAGACTCAACATGACACCTAGTAGACTCAACATGACACCTAGTAGACTCAAAATGACACCTAATAGACTCAAAACTACCCCTAATAGACTCAAAATGACACCTAGTAGACTCAACATGACACCTAGTAGACTCAACATGACGCCTAGTAGACTCAAAATGACACCTAATAGACTCAAAATGACACCTAGTAGACTCAAAATGACACCTAATAGACTCAAAATGACTCAACATGACACCTAGTAGACTCAAAATGACACCTAGTAGACTCAAAATGACACCTAATAGACTCAAAATGACTCAAACATGACACCTAGTAGACTCAAAATGACACCTAATAGACTCAAAATGACACCCTAATAGACTCAAAATGACTCAAAATGACACCTAGTAGACTCAAAATGACACCCTAATAGACTCAAAATGAAACCTAGTAGACTCAAAATGACACCTAATAGACTCAAAATGACTCAACATGACACCCAGTAGACTCAAAATGACCCCTAATAGACTCAAAATGACACCTAGTAGACTCAAAATGACTCAAAATGACACCTAGTAGACTCAAAAGGACACCTAGTAGACTCAAAATGACCCCTAATAGACTCAAAATGACACCCTAATAGACTCAAAATGAAACTTAGTATACTCAAAATGACTCAAAATGACCTTTTATACTACCTCCAAGCGACTTTGAGCAGCTGTAAAAGCGCTTACAAAACAAATGTATTATTATTATTATTAGGCACATGAGAAGATTAAAACAAGGGTTGGAAAATGTAGAAAAAAATGTAGATTATTTCAAGAAAAATGGCAGTTGTTTGGGACCTTTCTGGAGCTCCATAAAACTTCATTAAGATATTTTCATTTAATTTGCCTTTACCAAATATTGCGCTTGAAGCCATTTAGATATTAAACTAGTCCATATTCAAATGTTATTAACGTTTAGATTAATATTGCAGCCCACAATTTTACTACTCTACTACGTATATTTTTCTCTCCATTAAGTTTTAGGAAGGACAAATGCGTGGCCAGACATTTTAAATATTAACTTGCTGTGCATCTAAATTAATACATTCAAATATACAGTAATTCAATATCCAAGGTGTTTTGTCCTGCTTGAAATTCTACTTGCTTTGCTTTTAACTCCAAAGACAAATCAAAACACTTTGATCGGATTGGAAGAATGCACTTGTTTTAAAAGCTGTGTCATTTTAATTGCCAGGATTTAAAGTATTGAAACACTTCATCTCTACTTTTACATCGACTAATGAAGACTTGTGGCTCGGCGTCTTCTGGGTCAAATCCCTGTCAAGTTTCAATACCAAGAAAGTTCCGATGCCACGTGAGTTTTAAAGCATGGAATAGAGGGCCACGGTGACGTGTCCTAAAACCCAGAAGTAAGTTAGCATTTTACCACGTCCAGTTCCTTCGATAAAAAGCAATGCAACTTCTCCATTGGGTTTAGGATAATAGCTGATCTCAGGTCTGTGGTTGAGACTCATTGAAGAGACGGATCACGTTTTGTTCTACGACATTAAATCCATCAGCAGTGACCCCGCTGGTGATTTCTGAAGAGTTGACGTGTCTGAAAAACGATGGTTGTTACCAAGTGGCTGAACAGGACTACAGAAGTTGTCGAGGCCGTTGTACGTCATTACGCCGAACACGTGAACACTCCTCTAAGTTAGTTTCTGTTCTGCTTGAAAGCAAGTCCCTGCCTCCTGCAGACTGTTCAAACAAACGCTTCAACTCGTACCATTTAGAATCTGTGTGTTTGAATATGGATCTTAAGTCGGCGTGACGTTGAAGTCGTGCGACCCTGCTGTAGTTCCTTGATAGCATAACGTTAGCATTTAGCTTGTAACTGTGTTATAATCCGACAGCTCGTGTGTTGGTGTAAATTGAAGTGGCGTGCGTCAGCGTCATAACACACACTCCAGCTGGGATGGTCTCATTAGAGCTGTCTGCTGATTGGAGAGGAAGCTACACTGAGCTGTGGAACATAACGTGACTGAGAGTGATGTATAGGAAACAAAAAAATAATAAAGCCTTTCGTTAACACCTTCACCCCGAGAGCAGCTGCTTTATCGATGATTTAAAACCCGCCATACTTCGACTTTAGAGACGGAGCATCCGGGGGATTTGCAGTCGGCAGGTGGAGGGGTTTTGGAGTAGATCATTTAATTACAAAAGGAAATAAATATAAATCCACAGATTCAGTCAGCAGAAACTAAAGGAGGCTCGGGATAGGAGGGTTAAACGATGCCTACATATCAAACTAGTATTATTATGTCTGTAACAGCAATTTGATGCACCTACTGACCGACAGGGGGTGAATTATGACACAATGAACTCTTACACATACATAACTGGGCTGCAGAAAAACAATATTAATTAAAGGCTGTTCATAACTTTAATCAGACCTAAAGCTGCACTAGAGTTAGCTAAAAGTGCTACTAATGAAACTTCATTTGAATCTCATGAGCAACCAGTTTATATTAGATTAGATTACTTTATTGTCATTACAAAATGCAAGCACAGTGTAACGAAATTAAGGGTCCATCTAACCAGAGTGCAACACAGTCAGTTATATACACAATTATTAAGTATGTACAAAAAAATAATAAATACACTGAATGCAGTACTGTATATTAGTGTTGCACGGTGTACCGATACTTGAAAGGTACCGCGATACCCTGCCGTTAAAAACGTTACGATTCCTCCGTTTCATTAGTATCGGTACTTTAAGAATGACGGGGGAAAGTACTCCGGTAAGAAAGCGCCGTTTTAATAAGAGCCATGTGTGTTCAGCGCTCTGCTTCCACTCCCTGCACTGCAGCCGTGCCTGCAGTCCCGCCCCTCCCCTCTCAAGCACGCTCTAAGTCCCTCCCCTCTCAAGCACGCTCTAAGTCCCTCCCCTCTCAAGCATGCTCTAAGTCCCTCCCCTCTCAAGCATGCTCTAAGTCCCTCCCCTCTCAAGCATGCTCTAAGTCCCTCCCCTCTCAAGCACGCTCTAAGTCCCTCCCCTCTCAAGCATGCTCTAAGTCCCTCCCCTCTCAAGCATGCTCTAAGTCCCTCCCCTCTCAAGCACGCTCTAAGTCCCTCCCCTCTCAAGCACGCTCTAAGTCCCTCCCCTCTCAAGCACGCTCTAAGTCCCTCCCCTCTCAAGCACGCTTTAAGTCCCTCCCCTCTCAAGCACGCTCTAAGTCCCTCCCCTCTCAATCACGCTCTAAGTCCCTCCCATCTCAATCACGCTCTAAGTCCCTCCCCTCTCAAGCATGCTCTAAGTCCCTCCCCTCTCAATCACGCTCTAAGTCCCTCCCCTCTCAATCACGCTCTAAGTCCCTCCCCTCTCAAGCACGCTCTAAGTCCCTCCCCTCTCAAGCACGCTCTAAGTCCCTCCCCTCTCAAGCACGCTTTAAGTCCCTCCCCTCTCAAGCACGCTCTAAGTCCCTCCCCTCTCAATCACGCTCTAAGTCCCTCCCCTCTCAATCACGCTCTAAGTCCCTCCCCTCTCAAGCATGCTCTAAGTCCCTCCCCTCTCAATCACGCTCTAAGTCCCTCCCCTCTCAATCACGCTCTAAGTCCCTCCCCTCTCAAGCACGCTCTAAGTCCCTCCCCTCTCAAGCACGCTCTAAGTGCCTCCCCTCTCAAGCACGCTCTAAGTCCCTCCCCTCTCAAGCACGCTCTAAGTCCCTCCCCTCTCAAGCACGCTCTAAGTGCCTCCCCTCTGAAGCACGCTCTAAGTCCCTCCCCTCTCAAGCACGCTCTAAGTCCCTCCCCTCTCAAGCACGCTCTAAGTCCCTCCCCTCTCAATCACGCTCTAAGTCCCTCCCCTCTCAAGCACGCTCTAAGTCCCTCCCCTCTCAAGCACGCTCTAAGTCCCTCCCCTCTCAAGCACGCTCAAAGTCCCTCCCCTCTCAATCACGCTCTAAGTCCCTCCCCTCTCAAGCACGCTCTAAGTCCCTCCCCTCTCAAGCACGCTCTAAGTCCCTCCCCTCTCAAGCACGCTCTAAGTCCCTCCCCTCTCAAGCATGCTCTAAGTGCCTCCCCTCTCAAGCATGCTCTAAGTCCCTCCCCTCTCAAGCACGCTCTAAGTCCCTCCCCTCTCAAGCACGCTCTAAGTCCCTCCCCTCTCAATCACGCTCTAAGTCCCTCCCCTCTCAAGCACGCTCTAAGTCCCTCCCCTCTCAAGCACGCTCTAAGTCCCTCCCCTCTCAATCACACTCTAAGTCCCTCCCCTCTCAAGCACGCTCTAAGTGCCTCCCCTCTCAAGCACGCTCTAAGTCCCTCCCCTCTCAAGCACGCTCCAAGTGCCTCCCCTCTCTCGTGCACGCGCTAGCTGCCAGAGCATGTGAGAAAGCGAGAAGCATGGCTGCAAGTGGGAGTGCAACTGCCGCTGCGCCTTGGCTTGTGGGCAAAAAAGACGCCAGAAGCGAAAAACAAAAAAGTTGTTTATAGATGATGCTTAATTGTATTTAATACAAATTCTACAAAGTTTGTGTTATGGTTCTGGTTCTGGTGTGAAATAAAGCACAATAATTACATTTAAGACCTTTTTTTAAGAAAAGTATCAAAAAAGAATCTGAATCGCAATTCTTGACTTGGTATCAAAACCAAAATGTTGGTATCGTGAAAACACTAATGTATACAACAGTAATGTACAAGGATAATTGCACGTCAGCACACGACAACAACTAGGCACTGTAGGCAGTATGGGACAGCGTGGGGTTCATTGTCAGCAGTCTGACTGCTGAAGGGAAGAAGCTGTGCGTAGTCCCGTACCCGGGAGGCTGCCGTAGCGTGTCCCAGAGCGGGCGCCACGTGGGGGGACACGCTATGGTTGGGGTGGGAAGAGTCTCTGATGATGTTCGCAGGCCCTTATATCACACCAATTCAATCCATTCATCATTCTCAAAAATGTCCTTGTATGTATTAATGCTTTTGTACAGGTGTCCGGAACATGTTTTTGCACTTTTGAGTGACGTGTGTTCTCGTTCTTTTATCTTTGTAAGGACTAAAACTTAATAACGAGGGCAATTGTTTGGTTCCTTACTTCTTCAAATTGCAGTTTTTGGGTTAAGAGTGCATTAAAAATAAGGTTTTAGTGGAGATGAAAGTGCATTTGGGGGTGAGACGGCTAGATGTGATGGGCAGCGTTAATGAATATGTCAACAGACCCCACGTGTATGTTCACTGTTTGAAACATAACCACATCTGAAGTGTGCTGTTTCCAAAATATCACGAGTCCAACAAACTAGAAACAGGAAGTGTCTGAGCTTCTCTTTTTTTCCGTGTTGCAGCAACAAGAAGAACTGAACAAAATCTGTCAGTGACGCTCAGTTTCAAGATGGAGATAAACTCAGATTCTGTCATCGCAGCGGGATTAAAACCCGCCCCGAAAACAACACAATCAGGGAGATTGTTTTCCAAATGCAGCTGCTGAGGAAATACTGCACACAGGAATGGAATTGATGGTAATAACGGCGCTTTTGTTGCTGTTCTGTTTATGTAAACAATCATTGCCTTTCACAAACACATGACGTTTGGTTGTTTACATTTCCATTCGGTGAGTTAACAATCCATCATCAAGAAGCTGCAGATGAACTAGAGGCGTCTTTAACGGGAACACACGGGTCATAAGTATTGATGAGAGAAGTCAAGCGTATACCGTTGTAACCAAGCAACTGAAGATACAAATGAATGCCGTCTGGTTCTCTTAACGCTGAGTGAAAAGGACGGAGGCGAAGACGCCTGATTTGAATCGCCTGGTATTTCTGCTAGTGTGGTTTTATTTACAGTAGACTTGCACTAATATGTGTTACGTTAGTGTATCGTGAGAACATGTGTGAATGGTTATATCTGTATTGCCCTCATGAAGTATACTCTATGCTGCGACGCATAAGCAAAAACAACTGAAAAACATACAGAAGGTTGAGACACAATACTGTATGCATGATTGAAGTAGTTATCTAAAAGTAATTGACAATTGGTAAACAAAAGCTAGTTAGCTAAGAGTAATGTCTAAATGGTTGAATGACCGGACATCAACAATTATCAAAACGAGCAGAAGGTAAACGTAAACAAGTAAATACAGTATTTACTTTTGAACTAAAGGTGATCGATACCTCGGGTGGCTTTAGGTAGCCTGGTCCATTTTGTAACTAGTTCTAAATAAGTGAAAACACATGGATTTGTTGCGCAGATTTCAACATCTAACAAAGTCAATGCTAAGCACAGAATGTATTTCACAGTAAGACAAAGGGTTACAACATGTTTATTCCATGGACATCATTTTTCTAGAGCTACTGCCGGTGTTACACTATATTCTGTAAGCTCTCCAAACCAAATACTATACTATCAATAAGGTAGGACTTGTTGCAGGACAGTTGTATTAGTTTTAGCTAGGGGACACAGAGGGATCCTGACAGCTGGACCGTCATTGAGACACAGTTGAACTTCTGGAAGCTGCAGGATGTAATACTGCGAGGACTTGATAATGTATTCAAAAGTTACCCTTTAAAAAGCAACTGGATTTATTCCATAAAAACCCCTTGAGGTATTCTTCTTCGTGTTGATTTAAAAACGAAATCCGTGTGGAATCTGAATGATGTGACCTTTAAAAACACAAGCAGCTTTAAAATGCATGACTGAAACGAGTGAGAAAAGACAACCGCAGCGATACGAAACAACATAAAGAGAGTCTGTGGGGATTAGCTGGTTCTTCAGAGGAGGACGCATTTGTTTTCATAAACACCAACCTTAGACAAATGCTAAGATGTCGGGGTTTTCAAAGTGTGGGAAGGTGAGCCTCCCCCTCAGAGAACATAAGAACAGCTGCGCCCCACCCTCCCAATTATTATTGTTGCTATAATGCAGGAGTATTCAATTGCATTTGAAAGAGAAACATTTTTTAACATTTTCAACATGGTGGATGAATCCTTAAATGCTCCCGGCAACACACTGAACGTCAACGTTGCCTCCTTATTACATTCCCCCCTACTTTAGTGATAACAATGAGTCTGCGTCTTTGATCCTCTGGCTGCAGCCTTGACCGGTAGGCTACTTTTGATCAAAGTCAATGCGGAAAACCCGCACTCACAGGTATGCATGATTGAAGTAGTTATCTAAAAGTAATTGACAATTGGTAAACAAAAGCTAGTTAGCTAAGAGTAATGTCTAAATGGTTGAATGACCCCAGGAAGTACAGATGATGCGATGCAGAAAGGTAATCAACAACTATCAAAACGAGCAGAAGGTAAACATAAACAAGTAAATACAGTATTTACTTTTGAACTAAAGGTGATCGATACCTCGGGTGGCTTTAGGTAGCCTGGTCCATTTTGTAACTAGTTCTAAATTAGGGAAAACACGGATTTGTTACGCAGATTTCAACATGGCGTACTTTTTGTAGAGCTAACAAAGCCAATGCTAAGCACAGAATGTATTTGACAGTAAGACAAAGGGTTACAACATGTTTGAAACTTAGGATATTGTTGAAGAAAGGAAGAAAATGGAACAATGTATTTTATTATATAAAGCTTAAATATGTTAAAAACTGTGTTAAAACTCTGAATGCCATATTCATGTATCGTATAGCTTAATGCGTGTGTTGGAAAGTACGCACTTCCCCTTTCGAGGACACAAACTTTCTATGCACTTCCCCTTTCGAGGAGAACATCTGTTATGTATTTCCTTCCGGGAAGTGAACAGTTAACCACAGCAACGAAGAAGGACACCTCTAAACGCACCAGCTTGCAAGCACAGGATGTGACAAACCACGTGTCAAACCATGTGACCCCAGGGGGGGGCTGCTCGTGAACTGTCAACAGGGGGGGCGGGGAAGCCTCGCTAGGTGGAAACGGTCCGCTGAACGGCCCTCTGAACGGCCCTCTGAACGGCCTTCTGAACGGCCCCTCTGAGCGGCCCTGCTTAACGGCTCGCTGAACGGCCCCGCTGAACGGTCCGCTGAACGGCCCTCTGAACGCCCCGCTAAACGGCTCGCTGAACGGTACGCTGAACGGTCCTCTGAACGGCCCCGCTGAACGGCTCGCTGAACGGCCCCGGTGAACGGCCCAGCTGAACGGCCCGCTAAACGGCCCTCTGAACGCCCCGCTAAACGGCCCCGCTGAACGGCCCGCTGAACGGCCCTCTGAACGGCCCTCTGAACGGCCCTCTGAACGGCTCGCTGAACGGCCCTCTGAACGCCCCGCTGAACGGCTCGCTGAACGGCCCCGGTGAACGGCCCCGCTGAACGGCTCGCTGAACGGCTCGCTGAACGGCCCCGGTGAACGGCCCAGCTGAACGGCCCCGGTGAACGGCCCAGCTGAACGGCCCAGCTGAACGGCCCGCTGAACGGCTCGTTGAACGGCCCTCTGAACGGCCAGCTGAACGGCCCAGCTGAACGGCCCCGGTGAACGGCCCAGCTGAACGGCCCGCTGAACGGCTCGCTGAACGGCTCGTTGAACGGCCCTCTGAACGGCTCGTTGAACGGCCCGCTGAACGGCCCCGCTGAACGGCCCTCTGAACGGCTCGTTGAACGGCCCAGCTGAACGGCTCGTTGAACGGCCCTCTGAACGGCTCGTTGAACGGCCCCGGTGAACGGCCCTCTGAACGGCCCGCTGAACGGCTCGCTGAACGGCCCCGGTGAACGGCCCTCTGAACGGCTCGTTGAACGGCCCTCTGAACGGCTCGTTGAACGGCCCGCTGAACGGCCCTCTGTCGCCTTTCAGTGCAACTTAAATGATGCCGTTTCAAAACATAAAAAATATAGGGCAGAGCCGGCCGTCATCTGATTCTCCAGAACACACAGATGGCCAGTCCGCCCCTTGGTGGAGGTGAAGGGAATGAGCACTTGTACAGCCTTTTTGGCGAGGTGGGGGAACTCGGTCTCCACAGACAGCCAAAAGTGTGCAAGTGACAATTTACTAGTCTTTTTCTCGTTCTTTTTTTCTCTCGCTGCGCCTCCCCTGAAGCTCTCTGGTGCCCCCCCAGGGAGGCACGCCACACACTTTAAAAACCGCTGGTCCAAACAAAGGACTAGTTACCGTATGGCTATAAAACTGAGAAAAGCAGGAAATGTTTTCATTAAATTAATTTGTATAACTATTCATTTTTAAACCGTGTTTGCAATAACTTCTCTGTCAATCAATAAATACATTTAGTTGAGCTTTTATAGTATAATGTCTGAACTTAATGACATAAAAATCAATCCAAAATGTATTGGGATGCTTCAATTAAAGCGTTGGACGTTCCATATTTGATTCCTTCTCATTCCATTGTAATGTAAATACTGTTATATTTTACTATACTTTTCATTATTTTTAATATTTTTTTTGTTCTCTACCTGTGTTTTTAATTCTTAATATACTTTTATGTATGCACCACGACTCCAAGTCAAATTCCTTGTACATGTCAACCTACCTGGTAATAAACCTGTTTCTGATTCTGACCTGCAACAAAGAAACCATGTGTTTAGAATACTTGAGATCAGATAGAATTTAGGAGCCCCAAAGACAGAAGGATAGCTATATATGGTGTTTAAATGGAGCCGGCATGATTTCTTGTTGAAAACACAAACAATTATCCTCCAGAGCAGTGGTTTCCAACCTGGGGGTCGCCAAAGATCGCAGGGGGGGCCAAATATCATATTTAGACTTTTTTTTTCACGCAATACATGATTGTCACTAAGCCTTGTCTCTACATTACAATAAAGTATACAACATAATTGATTAATTAATTTTAATAACAATTCAAGTTAGTAGCTAATAAAGGCATAAAAAGACAGAAATGTATAATTCTTTCTTTAATAGAAATGTTTCTTCTGTTCAATGAATACAAACAATATGAGCGCAAACTGTACACATATAGAAGAAACAACAAACGCCCAAAGGATAACATTTTCTGAGAACTTCTTTGTTGTTGTTGTTTAAATCCAAAGGAGGCTCGAGGGTTTTCTGGGAGAATAATGGAGCGAGGTCAGATTCTGAAGTAGCCCTTTCTATTGTTTCTGCTCCCATACATCACACATGCTGCTAAATATAGGCTGGGACTGAACTCATTGAAACACAGAGAGACGGTCGCTCTTCAGATGGGTCTCAGCGAGGAATGTGTTCACCAGCGTCAGGGAAGACTCAAACACCTTTAATTATGAAGCTCAAATCCCGCCTTCAGGTGGTATGTTCAGGTTTAATGAACTTTGCTTCTATTTTGAGGTCTCTATACTTCATCTGCACTTGCTTTCTTGAAAAGGTAACTTAGGTAACTTGCTTCATAAGCACCCTTGTAAAGGGGCATGGAAGAGTTATTCTTCTTCTTCAAGTTCTTCTTTGAATTTTAAGTCCTTCTTCAAGTTCTTCTTCAAGTTCTTCTAAAAGTTCTTCTAAGAGTTCATCTTCAAGGTCGTCTAAGAGTTCGTCTTCAAGTTCTTCTAAGAGTTCTTCTAAGAGTTCTTCTAAGAGTTCGTCTTCAGGTTCATCTTCAAGTTCTTCTAAGAGTTCATCTTCAAGTTCTTCTAAGAGTTTGTCTAAGAGTTTGTCTAAGAGTTTGTCTTCATGTTCTTCGAAGAGTTTGTCTTCAAGTTCTTCTTCAAGTTCTTCTAAGAGTTCGTCTTCAAGTTCTTCTAAGAGTTCTTCTAAGAGTTCTTCTTCAAGTTCTTCTAAAAGTTCTTCTTCAAGTTCTTCTAAGAGTTCATCTTCAAGTTCTTCTAAGAGTTCGTCTAAGAGTTCGTCTTCAAGGTCTTCTAAGAGATTGTCTTCAAGTTCTTCGTCAAGTTATTCTAAGAGTTCGTCTTCAAGTTCTTCTAAGAGTTCTTCTAAGAGTTCGTCTTCAAGTTCATCTTCAAGTTCTTCTAAGAGTTCTTCTTCAAGTTCTTCTAAGAGTTCCTCTTCAAGTTCTTCTAAGAGTTTGTCTAAGAGTTCGTCTAAGAGTTCGTCTAAGAGTTCTTCGAAGAGTTTGTCTTCAAGTTCTTCTAAGAGTTCTTCTAAGAGTTTGTCTTCAAGTTCTTCTAAGAGTTCTTCTAAGAGTTCGTCTTCAAGTTCCTCTTCAAGTTATTCTAAGAGTTCGTCTTCAAGTTTTTCTAAGAGTTCTTCTAAGAGTTCGTCTTCAAGTTCTTCTTCAAGTTATTCTAAGAGTTCGTCTTCAAGTTCTTCTAAGAGTTCTTCTAAGAGTTCTTCCAAGAGTTCGTCTTCAAGTTCTTCTTCAAGTTCTTCTAAGAGTTTCGTCTTCAAGTTCTTCTAAGAGTTCTTCTAAGAGTTCGTCTTCAAGTTCTTCTAAGAGTTCTTCTAAGAGTTTGTCTTCAAGTTCTTCTAAGGCAAGGCAAGTTTATTTATATAGCACTTTTCAACACAAGGCAATTCAAAGTGCTTTACAAAAAATGAAAGACACTAAGAAAATGGCATTTAAAATCAGTCATTAAACAGAAAAGCTAATAAAATAAACATTAAAAGAAGAAATACATGGATAAACATTAAAAGAAAAAATACATGGATAAAAGTTACAGTGCTGTCTAAGATATGAATTCTAAGAGTTCGTCTTCAAGTTCTTCTAAGAGTTCTTCTAATGCTGCGTTCACACCGGACGCGATGCAATTTTAAGGGGCGGCACGATTACATGTAGAGTCAATGCAGAGACGCTGACAGACGCAAATTCGCTCCGACGGCGCGCTTGAAGCGGTGGACGCGGCGCGAATCACGCGATTGAAGGGGGCCGCGTCAAACGCGAGAGTTCCATTTTTCCGCATCACGTCCGGTGTGAACGCAGCATAAGAGTTCGTCTTCAAATTCTTCTTCAAGTTCTTCTAAAAGTTATTCTAAGAGTTCTTCTAAGAGTTCTTCTCAGAGTTCTTCTAAGAGTTCATCTTCAAGTTCTTCTAAGAGTTCTTCTAAGAGTTCGTCTTCAAGTTCTTCCAAGAGTTCTTCTAAGAGTTTGTCTTCAAGATCTTCTTCAAGTTCTTCTAAGAGTTCGTCTTCAAGTTCTTCTAAGAGTTCTTCTAAGAGTTTGTCTTCAAATTCTTCTTCAGGTTATTCTAAGAGTTCGTCTTCAAATTCTTCTTCAAGTTCTTCTAAAAGTTCCTCTAAGAGTTCGTCTTCAAGTTCTTCTAAGAGTTCTTAGAAGACCGGACGCGATGCAATTTTTGGGGGCGGCGCGATTACATGTAAAGTCAATGCAGAGACGCTGACAGATGCAAATTCGCTCCAATGCACATGAAGCGGTGGACGCGCGAATCACGCGATTGAAGGGGGCCGCGTCAAATGCGAGAGTTCAATTTTTCCGCATCACATCCGGTGTGAACACAGCATAAGAGTTCTTCTTCAAGTTCTTCTAAAGGTTCTTCTAAGAGTTCGTCTTCAAGTTATTCTAAGAGTTCTTTGTCTTCTTCTTTAAGTATTCTCTTCAAGAACTTCTTCAAGTTCTTCATGAGGTTCTTATTTTTCTTCTACAAGTTCTTCCGCAAAATCTTCTTCTTCAAGTTCTTCTTCTTCCTTCTTCTATCTCTAAAGTATTGACAATAAGGAAACCCCTAAAGTCCTTACATTTCCTTTTTCCTTTTCATTATTTGTTTAACTTTTCATCTTCAGGGACGACTCTCAAACATCAGTAATTAATTCTCCAGCAACTTGTCGTGCTAATCGTTCATTACCTTCTCCTAATTACTCTATAGACAAAGAACTTGATGGTTTTATTTCTCAGGGTTCTCAGCGAGGAATGTGTTCGTCAGCGTCAGCGAAGACTCAAACACCTTTAATTATGAAGCTTAAATCCCGCCGTCAGGTCGTTTGTTCAGGTTTAATGAGTCTATAGACACAACTGCCAAAATAAGAAAGTAATTCATGAGACAAAGATGAGTTTTAGGAACATTTATTTGTGTGTTTCACTCCTTGGAAAGTGTCATGGTAAATGTGAAACTGAAATGCTGGATTAATAAAGTATTTATCCTTCAAATCATTCTTGAAGTTCTTCTTTAAGTTCTTGAGGTTGTTCTTTAGGTTTTGAAGTTCTTATTTTGGTTCTTGAGGTTCTTCTTTAAGTTCTTGAAGTCCTTCTTGAGGTTATTGAAGTTCTTATTCTCTTCCGAGTTCTTCGACATCAAGGTCTTCTTCAATTCTCCATCTTCGTAAAGGTCGTCTTCAAGTCCTTATCTTGTAGTTCTTCTACTTCAAGTTCTTCTTCATCTTCTTCAAGTCCTTTGTCTTCAAAAATCTTCTTCTTCCCTTTCTCTTCTTAAGCCCCTGTCACACTATCCCGAAATTGACACCCGATGGACACACGATAAAGGAAATGTTCAAATTCGGCTGTGATCGTAGCAACATCGGGACATTCGTGAGGGCATTTTAAGCCATCGTATGACCGCCGGTGGAGTTTCTCAGGCTCCGGCAGCAACTTCGTAAGGCACTCGTGAGGGCATCTTGTCAAGTCGTGTCATCTTCGTGTTATCATCGGTGCATTCGCCCTCACTCTGATCGGGGCGAATGCCCGATGGCACCGATGATAACAAGATGCCCTAACGATGGCCTTACGAAGGGCAAAATTGACACACGAATTCAACACGAAAATGAACATTCGCAAGGTTTTTTGGCATGCCAAAGATTTTGTCACCGCTCACGAAGTTGCTGCCGGAGCCTGAGAAACTCCACCGGCGGTCATACGAAGGTTTAAGATGCCCTCACGAATGGCCCGATGTTGCTACGATCACAGCCGAATTTGAACATTTCCTTTATCGTGTGTCCATCTGGTTGTTTTATTGCACAACAAAATCATGTACACATATTATGTAAATAACCCAATTTGTGTTCTGTGAAACTGAAAAGGATATAATATATTATTTTGAAGGCGAGTTGACAGGAAGTTGTTGTTGCTATGGAAACAACAACATGACGGAGAAAACGTAATATCTTCTACAAATAAAGACGGAGAAAGTAAAGAACAAAGTCTGAAGATATCAGTACAGTATCATAGTACTTTAACATAATTGTTTTTGTTACTTTCGTTGCAGTTGTATGTCTTAAATGTAATGTAAATGTTGCCTTCGTGTGTGGTTCGGGGCCATCTTCGTGCGAAATTCACAATTCCATATTCGTGTGTCCATCGGGTGTCAACTTCGGGACAGTGTGACAGGGGCTTTAATCTTCTTTTTCTTCTTCTATCTGCAAAGTTGACAAACCCTAATTCTTCCTTTTTAATTTTCATTATTTGTTTAACTTTTCATCTTCAGGGACGACTCTCAAACATCAGTAATTAAACGTTTGCTTCTCCAGCAACTTTAACTCTATAGACAAAGAACTCGATGGTCTAATTTCTCACTGTTTTGTTACTTTAACTCCAGAAGTCCGTCTCATTTCCGCTCTCACTCTCTCTGCTCACATTCTGCCCGAGGAGTGTATTGAGTTACAGTAAAGCATTAAACTGTCCAAACAGGACCCCGGGAGATAATACAGAAGCCCACACACTGCCTGGGGTAATGTATAGTTAATTAAACTTCACTGAGAACTTAACTCAAAGGGGCAATGAGAGGGACTTATTTACAGTCCCTCTGCAGGGCATGGCCACGGCTGGAGTTCAAAACCACTGCTTCTCATGCCGATAGAAACATACATTAGTCATGAGGTAGTGATAATGTCCTTATCAATCAAAGTCAAGTAAAAAGAAACTGCTTTTGGTTTTCAGGCGTAAAATAAGGCATGTGTCTTTGTTTTGTTTTACTGACACTGCCTGTAAAGAAAGGAGGTTGTATTTTATTGCACTTTTAACGTGAAACTATACAAAAGTAGCTCGTAAAACTTGTGAAAATGGATGGCGATATTATTTAATATTACTTAATTTACCAGGTACATTTGTCTGGTTCACTAGTATAGTTTTGTACCCTATTAAATAAAAAAGCTAATCTTTGAATAACCTAAAGCTCCAGTAGTATCAATAAGCCTTAAAAACTGTCAAAATTCGGAATATTAGAAGCTTTTTTCAATCTAAATACGTTCTTTCTGCAGTGGCTAAGATTCGGGTAATTTTATCACATGATGTAAGAACCTCAAAACGATGAGTTTTAAAAATGTGAGTAAAAACATGACATCATTTTGCAGATAGCATTGTTTTTATCCAGTCTGTGTTTGTGTAATACGTTGTTTTACTTATTTTGTATATTTTTTGCATTTCTCCATGTGTAAGTTTTATGCTGGGTTGACTTTGTCTTTTATTTTTTTGTCTTTTTAAGATAAATGTTTGAACAAGTGTTACGATTGTGTTGTTATAAGCGGAAGGAAGCAAGAACAAAGTAGAAAAATATGTATTTTTAGTAATGTTGTTACCACAACCTTTTGGAGAACAGAAAGTGGAAGTCTGTTAGTGATAAAGCTAGCTGTGTGTGTGTGTGTGTGTGTGTGTGTGTGTGTGTGTGTGTATCTGAGCTGTTATCAGTGTGCACAGCGGCCTGGCTTATGTTTCATGATGATGAGAGTTTGACAGTTTTCATAATCACAACGCAATAAATCTGCAACACCTGACAGCTTGACCATTACCCACCACTGTTTAACCACAACACGTTATGTAATCCAGCCGCTGCCTCTGAAACTGCTCGACATGAAGAAACTCAAGGACTCAAACCCCCCCTTTGCTTCTTGCATATATATTGAACATTAAGATACTATGTTGAGTCCTTGTAGGGCAGCGAGCGTTAGAAATACTGATGTGTTTTGTGTCGTGGGACGATGGGAAACACTGGAGGACGAGTCAAGGTCTCCAGAGGCAGTGAAGTACTACATATTAATGCTCTGTTAGTGTACCGTTTTATTATTATTATGCTGCTGTGTTTATTGTATTTTTGTAACTCTGGCACAACAATTTCCTTCGGGATCGGGATCAGAATAACTTTATTAGTCCCACAGAGGGGAAATGTACATTGTTACAGCAGAAAAGAGCCAAAGACAGCTTAATGTGACCTAAGAAGCATGCATAACAAAGTATTAAAGATACAACAATTATAATAACAAAAAGTTACACAATTTACAAAAATACACATCCTGTAACAGTTCTGAGGATTTAGCAGCCAGGTATATATTACACAGTTATTAACGGCATATATATATATATAATATATATATGTATATTGTACATATTGGACATGGTTGGTTGGTATTAAACAACAAGGGGTGTTATGGTCTGTGTTATTGTGTGTGTGTGTGTGTGTGTGTGTGTGTGTGTGTGTATGTGGGGGGGGAACAATTAAAAATGACTTAGACTGGGTAGGTGATGCTCAAAATGTCTTATTTATTCGTATCAATGATCAAATAATTGTTCCTTCTTTTTAAGCACACAGTGATATTTGGGGTGTACCAATGTTTTCCTATTTTTGGGGAAGAGAATATTTTCGGAGGGGTCAAGAGTAGATACAGGTCTTCTTCAAATTCTTTATCTTTGTAAAGGTTGTCCTCAAGTCTTTATGTTGTTGTTCTTCCTTAACTTAAAGTGGACCTATCATGCTATATTTGAATAATATATTGTAGGGCCATACCTATATAGCGTGGCGTGGTCAGCTGTCACCATGCTGTTACCATGCTGTTACCATGCTGTTACCATGCTGTTACCATGCTGTTACCATGACACGGCAACCTCTCATTCCCCTGATAGGTGGAGAGTTGAGCTCCTCATCACTGACGTCAGACTACTTTCAAATCTGTATCAGATCCGTTGCAGCCCCGCTTTTAGAGATTTGGGTATGTAGGAAAAGAGAGAGGGTTGTGTTTTCTGACACACCGGGGACTAGGGTTGGGTACCGAGAACCAGTTCCAACATTTCGATTCCAACGGTATCATTTAGAAATGTGCATTTCAGTTCCGCTTTTCGATGCCTGAGGAAATGTTTCTCGCCGCTCTCCGTAGACTACTGTATGACTGCGGCGGGGCGGGAAATGTAGCGTTGTACCTACACTTCCTACAGTGTAACCTGAACTCAGGGTCGGCCCGTCGCACTGGCGTTATAGATGTTCGCCTAGGGCGCCAGATCTGTGGAGGCGCTGCGCTGACAGCTCTGGGAGGGGAAAAAAAGTTTTGACCGTTGGTGCTCATCCTAATTTTCGGCCTTGATGTAACAACATTCATAATTAAGTAAATGTAACACCCTTTTCATCCCGGTTACACGTTTCATTTGCCCTGTACGATGGGCGCTGCAAGTGATGAAAATGGGGGATGTTGGCTTATCTGGCACCCGCAGCTCACAGCCAACGTGTGAGTGAGCGAGCGAGGGAGGGAGGGAGCGAGGGAGGGAGCGAGCGAGGGAGAAAGGCAGGGTTCACCGGTACCAGCGCTGTTGTTATTAGCATCTGGTGCTAGCTGCTCTAACGGAAGAAGAAGATGTTTCTACAATGATGTGGAGGAGAGTCCTCTCAGTCAGACTGAGGCTGATAACTACAGCTCAGTGAGGTAAAGGACTCTGAGGGTTTAGTTAGTTCACTTTAGTCTAAGTTATCTCAGTGGGACTCAAACGTTTTGATCACAATTTATGTAAACACATATTCCCAAGGCACTCCTTTATAATTATTGGGATAAAACAGGTTTGAAATCATTCCAATGTATACTATAGGACAATACAAAAATATGCATACATAAAATAGTAAAATAAGGTATTAATGAACAACAAAAATAAAATATGTTACATGTATTTGTTATTGGCTATGGTAGGTTACTGGTTATGTTCACACACTTATTTAATTATTCAAATGTAAACCGATATTTTTCATATGGGTGTTTAGAGTTGTACCCCCTAGATCAGTGGTTCTCAACTGGTGGGTCGCGACCCAAAAGTGGGTCGCGGACCCGTTTCAAGTGGGTCGCAGATGTGTGAGTAAAGAAAAAAAAATGTAGAAAAAAATTGGGGGGAAAAAAGTCAAACTTTTATTTTGAAGGCCCGATTTTCTAACGCTGTGCATGCAGTAGGCGTTGGACTGGAAGTACCGGAGACCATGAACGGGTTTGAAAACTTCTGTCACGTAGTGATCATCTTCTCAATAAAACATCTTTGCTGATGTTTTTTCGAGTTTTCTGGCCAATCAGAATCAAGAGTGTTGCCGGAAGTCCCCACGGAGAATAACTTTGCGGTAGAACTATTCTTTATACTTCCATGGGTACAACTTCAGATAGAAATGAACACATAATGAAATATGACCCCCGGTTTGATGACTGACAGGTCACAGAACAATGGGGGCTATCTACCCTTACCCACAATTTAAAGTAATTCACACAGACTATCTCCTCTTTACTCTTCTATCTGTGAGGAGCAGCAAGTTCAGCTTCAGAACTAAGTGAAAAACAAACAATGGCATAAAATATTATTAATATGTCGGGTAGTAATAGATTTATTTATTTTCTTCTCAGAGTACCAGAATGCATAGTTTATGTTAGTATTTCAAAAAATCTCCGGGGGGAGAATCCCCCCAGACCCCCCTTCTGGGGTTGGGTTTTCAGCATGCGTGCCTTTTATACAGTTCAGCTTTGATTCCATCATCTCATAAACCTTATTTAAAAGCATACTTTAGTTCTGTGAAGGGATATAAGGGATATATGCACTGTACTTCACTTTAATTAATAATGTATGCTGAAAAGAGTATATTTTACTGCACGATATTTTGTTGAATAGATTTGAGTGGTTCAAAATTTCGGGTCGCGGTATATTGACTAAGGAAAAAGTGGGTCCCGAGGCCTGACCAGTTGAGAACCACTGCCCTAGATCTAGTCTCTAGTAATTCTGTAAGCACCAGCTGTGCTTCGCAAAATGTCTTGGCAGTCTTGTGATCCTGCACGTGGATGATGTAGCCCTCAGCAGTGCCCCTTCTGTCCGCCTCAAAGACCTCAGTGTTGGTCATATTTGCGTACACACCCGGACGGTGGCCATACAGGAGGCTCCAATGGAGGGTAGATAGCCATATAGCAGGTACTGGGTGATTGAGGTCGGATTGCTAGCCATCAGGTCAGGGAGATCAGGGAGGCGCTTCTCAGCGGCCGCCATGGCGGCGAGAAGCTCCGCCTGGCTCGGCAGACGATCCAGCTTGTTCCTCTTCACCTTAAACTGGTGGTCAGTGACAGACTTTTTCAAGTTGTTCATGTTGGCTGTCACCTCTCTGATGATGTTGGTCATATCAGACTGGGTGAGCCTGCACCCCCGGAGCTTTGACTCAGACATGTACCTCAGGAAATGGTTCACATTCTTCAGGAACAACAGCGATGTTGTGACTGCCCGGCCCGACTTTGAAATATACTCGCTCCAGCCACGGACCCTCTTTGTGTCTTTTAGGAACAGCCAGTCTGACAGCCGGTTAACACCATGGGCCATGAATACGAGGAAGTTCTTTATCCGGCTGACCTTGGACAGACAATTTTCTTTCCGTTTTACTGTCGGTGCGACACCCTCACAATGATCCCTGTATGTCTGAATGTACGTCTCCATGCTTTTAGGCAACGTGATTTCACGCATGGTATTCCTCCGTCCCTTCCCAGTGGACCAGTGATTTGGGGGAGAGGGCCAGTCCTTAGCCAGATTAGCTTTCAGCTTATTGTAGACAGACGCACGGGTCTTCTGGCATACAGGGGTCTCACTACCGGAGGCTTCTGGGGACCGCATGACAGTCTTGACCGGGGTCTTTAGAGGGGTCTCACTACTGGAGGCTTCTGGGGACCGCATGAGAGTCTTGACCGGGGTCTTGAGAGGGGTCTCACTACTGGAGGCTTCTGGGGATCGCATGAGAGTCTTGACCGGGGTCTTGAGAGGGGTCTCACTACCGGAGGCTTCTGGGGACCGTATGACAATCTTGACCGGGGTCTTGAGAGGGGTCTCAATACTGGAGACTTCTGGGGATCGCATGAGAGTCTTGACCGGGGTCTTGAGAGGGGTCTCACTACCGGAGGCTTCTGGGGACCGCATGACAGTCTTGACCGGGGTCTTGAGAGGGGTATTGCTGCCGGAGGCCTCTGGTGAATGCATGACAGTCTTGACCGGGGTGTTGAGAGGGGTATTGCTGGCGGAGGCTACTGTGTTTTTGCCGGAGGTACTTGAGATTGCCAGGCCCTTAAATCGTATACATTCTTCCTCTTCCTCAAGCACAGCAGCAGTGGCACACTGCTTCCTGGGTTTTAGCCCCTTTTTCAGCCTGGAGTGCAGGGTCTTCACCTCATCAATGAGGGCATCCTTCTGAGCCCTCAATGCCACATTTTCCAGCATCACCTGCCTGCAGTCCTCTTCGTCACACTCGGTATGTGGGGAGAAGGGTGGAGGGTGCACCGGGTATTCCTCCTCATTGTCTATATCCAATGATGTAGCCATTCCAATGATGGGATTAGTCTCTCTGAGCTCATGGAGCAACTGCAGGGCCACACTATGCTTCAGCTTCGTGCCTCATCTCGGGAGAACTCAGGGTGGTTATGAGTTACATGACGGTCTCTTCCCAGCATACGAACACCCTGTGATGGGACAGGGTTTGGTCTGAACATTTATTCTGCCACTGGCCATTTTAAGAATGATGCCTCTTTCCTCCAAGTTCCGCACTGCATGTTTGTGCTTAAGGTGCTTGTTCAAAGCCAGATAGCAGAGTATGCACACCGGGCATTCGGACGACATCCTTACTTAAACAGACACAGTGAATTGTATTTAAATTATTTTCTGTTTCTCCGTTTATATGCGTTAGCGTAACCGGTGATTGCAACAATGGGTCCGATGCTTCAATGCATGGTACACGGACCAAGGGAGGACTTGGGTTACCACCGGGTTGAATGGTCCCACCTCCGCACCAACGCGGGGCTGGTGATGGCAACATTGGGTCCGACGCATCAATTAATGGTGCCCTGACCATGAGAGGGTTTGGGGTGCCCCGGAACCCAGCAGGAAACACGTTTTATGGTCAAAGGAGGAAAGAGTGATAGAACCGGGGTAAAGCAAAGAAAGTGTCCGACAATAGTGACTTGTGAGGCGGCCAGAGAGTCCGTCATCTCTCGGTCCTATCCTCCAGGCAATGTGGTACCAGAACTGGGTCAAATTGACCAAAATGTAAAAAAAATAAGTTTCAATTCATCCATGGAAAAGGGCTGAAAATGAAAAAAGTATCCGAAATGAGTGCATCATGAGCCCGCAAGAGTCCCCTGTCAACTCTCCTTGCATTGCTCCACAGTCAGAACAAGTCTGAGTTCACTTTTTGGAGAACCATAGAAAAGGGCTAAAAGTGATAAAAATGTATCTGAAAATAGTGTCTCATAAGGTGGGTAGAGTCCCCTGACAACTCCCCTTACATTCCTCCAGAGACCAGTTCAAAAACTTAAAGGTTGGTAAGAACCATGCTGGGGGGTCTCCATGCAACAATTGTATCCGAGCCAGAGCACACATGGAGCGGATACATTCCTCCAGAAGTGAGACAGCCGGTTTTTTTCTGAGTCCTCTCAAAAACCGGGTTTCCGATTTCGTGCAGACAGTAGCTTGAAAATTATGAATGAATTTTTTTGACGGAGAAGGGGAGGCTTGGTTTCCCCTCTCCGTTGTAAGTTGCAACGGGAGGGTGGAAAAGTGTCGGGGGCTTCGTCCCGAAGCGCCGAAGGGTTGAGCTCTTTTGAGCCCCTTCTCAGTTTTTTTAAACTTCATTTTTGATTATTTTAAGATATAATTGACCGTTTTCTTTACTTTTTTCTTCTTTCCACGGGTGGGGGCGCATGGCAGGCCGCCTATGAGCTCCCAAATTCGGCCTGGAACCTCCAGGAGGCTAAGCTCCATAAACTGACAAAGTCACCCAGAAATGTCACTTTTATAGACCAAAAATATATAATACAAATACATTTAAATAGTAAAAGGTACAATTGTGCTCCGAATTACCCGGAATTTGATTTATATAGCCCCATGATAGTGAATAAAAATAATTTTCATGGAAAAAAGTGTTAAAACGCCTGATTAAAGCATATGCAGGATTCCAGTGAGCTCCAGACTTTGTGCATTGTGTTGTAAAATAATTCATTTAAATGCAAAAATAATGATTACAAATCAGTTTTAGGGGGACAACTGTGGAGAGGAGCCTGAAAATGACTCTCCAGCACCCCGGAGAAGCAGGATCTCAGACTCACAGGAACACAGGCAGAGACCCAGGGTGATGCACATGGCTCTTCCACCCAGCAATAAGTCTTTGAAAGCTGGGGAAAAGTGCTGTGAATAGAGGGAGAGAGCAGCCAGAGAGGTGTGAGACTCACGGAGCGCACCCAGAGAGATCCTTGCAGCACATGGCTCTTGCACCCAGACTGCACCCAGAAAACAGGCTGCTTCACAGCACTTTACAAGCCAGGAAAAGTGATTGAATCCTGGGTATACATGTTTTAAATAGTCTGATACCTCCAGGGCGCATCACCACATTTTACAAGCCAGGGAAGGTGCCTGAATCCTGGGTAAACATTGTTTAATTGTTTAAGTGTTTTTAAATGTGTGGAACAGTGTTTTGTCACTTTCAAAACTCTCCCGTCATTGACCGGAGAAATTGGGTCGATGTTGTATTCAATCTGACCGTTAATATTCCAGTGAGACGAAGTACTTACAATGACCGGAGTGATCCCATGTTAATTTTGTCCCAAAACCGGAGCATTCCCTCACCCTTAACCTCACCCTAAAATGAATGATTCCCCATGATGTCCCCATAAGGGAGGCGAGTCCCCACATGTGACTGTGTAAACAGATTTAGGTCCCCACAAGTATGGTAATGCTAGACCACACACACACACACACACACCTGAACTCTTTGAGTTAAGCACACATTACCTGTCAGTAAAGATTTCAGACACATACACACATGAATTCTGTGCTAAGGAGCTTAGGTCAGTCTCGCACACACAACTTGACTTTAAATTTAACACAAATTTCAATCTTTTCGGCATTAATTCCAGTTCCACACACAGTCAGAAGACAGAGAAGGCTGAATCGATGAGGACGCTTCAGTCGGAGTTAATTACATCTCTCCCATTAATGTCCCTCTGTTACCAGATGTGTTGCTTTATTTTAATAAGTTAATTGATTAGTTTACAATAGGATACTAATCTAAAATACTAATCATTCTGTGGTCCTAGCTTCTTAAATGTGGGGATTTGCCACGTTATGTTATTGTATATTATTGTAAATTGAATATTGGTCTAACAAAACACGACATTTAAAGATTCCCCTCGAGAGTTTCTGACATTTAAAATAACGATCTTGTCGAACGATAAAGCACAAATAGAAGAAACAAGTTCATGACACTAAAATGTTCTTAAATGTAAAAAATTAGGAATTTCCAAAAAGTAAACCTGGCATGGAAAATCCATTAATGGTAAAAAAAAAAAAACAATTAATTGCAAAATAAACGTTTATTTTCTTCGTTTTTTCATCCCTTTCGCATTTTTTCTTCTCCATTTAGCATTT
Organism: Harpagifer antarcticus; assembly: GCA_902827135.1. Lineage (NCBI taxonomy): Eukaryota > Metazoa > Chordata > Actinopteri > Perciformes > Harpagiferidae > Harpagifer > Harpagifer antarcticus. The sequence goes on along the minus strand of CADEHL010001459.1, from coordinate 65,646 downwards.
CATATTCTGCATTTTAGTTATTTTTTATTCTGGGTTAAATCATCCTCAATATTGCTTTACCAACATGTGTACGGTTTATTTAGTTTTTTTATCCCGATCACACTCTGGAGGAGCAGCAGCTTTTCCCCCTGCAGGCTCCACTTCATCTTGTGTTCTATTAAGAGGGTGGGAGGAGAGAGAGAGAGAGAGAGAGAGAGAGTGAGTGAGTGTGAGTGTGAGTGTGAGTGTGAGTGTGAGTGTGAGTGTGTGTGTGTGTGTGTGTGTGTGTGTGTGTGTGTGTGTGTGTGTGTGTGTGTAGAGTCGTGGTATGTGTGTGTGTTGAGGGGGGTTAGCAGGAGCCTTTAAAAGAGGCTGCAGCAGCTCAGATTCACACCCAGAGTTTCTGTGCCGCAACGAGGACTGGAAGCATAATTGTGGATTTCTTCTGCCGGTGTTCTTCTCCACAGTGTGCAACCTTTTGAACACACACACACACACACACACACACACACACACACACACACTGGATTAACGGAGAAGCTTGAGAGCCACAGTCTCTGGTGGTGTGTTCAGAGGAGGATCTCCAACATGCTTTTCCCCTCGGAGACTTCCTGCAACCTGACGTTCTCAAACTGCAGTTTCCCTCCTGATCTGCAGCCCGGCACCTCAATGCCTTCTGGGAATTTCACGGGGAAAAGGAACCACTCCGACCCTTTCGGACGCAACGAAGAAGTGGCGAAGCTGGAGATCAGGGTGCTGAGTCTGGTGTTGGTGGCGGCGGTTTTGGGGAACGCGAGCGTGCTGCTGGCGATGTACCGGACGCGCAGGAAGCCCTCCAGGATGCACCTGTTCATGAAACACCTGAGTTTGGCCGATCTGGTCGTCGCCTTCTTCCAGGTTCTGCCGCAGCTCTGCTGGGAAATCACCTTCAGATTCTACGGCCCGGACTTCCTGTGCCGCATCGTGAAACACCTGCAGGTATACCAAGTGCCTTGGACAACCAGAGTCAATCCGGAGTCCACAAAATAAGATCAGGTGCTTTCAGCTACCCAGCACCGTGCCTCGGAACCGACTTCCAGTGTTGATTAGGGAGGCAGGCAGTGTCCACACATTTAAGAGAGGGCTGAAGGCTTTCCTCTTTAGTACAGCGGACAGTTAGGACTGGTTTTAAACTTCCTTTTAAACATCCTCATGGACCCTTCATGTATGGAATTTGTATTATTGCATTCTAAATGTATTTGAGTCATTGTGATATTGGCCATCAGTACACAAGTACTTTGATGTTATCTTTAATTTGATTAATTTCTAATCTGTGTGAATCTGTGCTGTCCTGTTTTTCATTCGTACCCTGCCTCTTGCTGTTTGAACCGCTGCATTTCCCCTCAGGCATTAATACAGGTCCGTCTTATCTTATCTCAGGTCCTGGGCATGTTCGCCTCCACCTACATGATGGTGATGATGACGCTGGACCGCTACATCGCCATCTGCCACCCTCTCCAGACTCTTCAGCAGCCCACGCGGCGCGCCCACATCATGATCGGTTCCACGTGGTTGTGCAGCCTGGTTCTGAGCAGCCCGCAGTACTTCATCTTCTCCCTGAGCGAAGTCACGCCCGGATCAGGTGTGTACGACTGCTGGGGGCATTTCGTGGAGCCGTGGGGTCTCCGTGCCTACATCACCTGGATGGCGGTGGGCATCTTCCTGCTGCCGGTAGCCATTCTGGTGTTCTGTTACGGCTTAATCTGTCTCACCATCTGGAGGAATCTGAAGTATAAAACGCGTCGGAGTACAGGCTCGGCACCGGAGAGGATGCTGGGTCGCAGCTCCGTCAGCAGCGTCAGCACCATCTCTAGAGCTAAACTACGCACCGTGAAGATGACCTTTGTGATCGTGCTAGCGTACGTGGTGTGCTGGGCGCCGTTTTTCACCGTGCAGATGTGGTCCGTGTGGGACGAGAGCTTCGTGTGGCACGGTGAGTCAAAAAACCTTTACAAACAGTCCTTTAAAGGTCCCCTAGTATACTGTTCTTCATCAATGTATCACAGGTCTCAGATATATCCAGAGCCCGTCTCTGATTGGCTGAAACACCAAACAGATCATTGTGGGTAAAAGTTCCCGGCACTAAGTACTCTTTTTGGTGTGAACGCGACATAAGGGGTACTAAAAAGGTGGGGGGGTTACCTTGGTTGCTGATTGGCTAATGGTTACACAAGACACAACATCGTTATGACATCACAAAGTGGCCAAAATCTGATCAGCTCATTTTCAGACAGGTTTTTATAGAAATGGATCAAAAAGAGAGAAAATCTTTGTTCCTGAAACTTTCAGAGTCTCTTTCCACAGAGGGGACACATGTTGATGTAGAAGAGACATGAAGAAGAGGGGACACATGTTGATGTAGAAGAGACATGAAGAAGAGGGGACACATGTTGATGTAGAAGAGACATGAAGAAGAGGGGACACATGTTGATGTAGAAGAGACATGAAGAAGAGGGGACACATGTTGATGTAGAAGAGACATGAAGAAGAGGGGACACATGTTGATGTAGAAGAGACATGAAGAAGAGGGGACACATGTTGATGTAGAAGAGACATGAGGAAGAGGGGACACATGTTGATGTAGAAGAGACATGAAGAAGAGGGGACACATGTTGATGTAGAAGAGACATGGAGAAGAGGGGACACATGTTGATGTAGAAGAGACATGGAGAAGAGGGGACACGTGTTGATGTAGAAGAGACATGAAGAAGAGGGGACACGTGTTGATGTAGAAGAGACATGAAGAAGAGGGGACACATGTTGATGTAGAAGAGACATGAAGAAGAGGGGACACATGTTGATGTAGAAGAGACATGAAGAAGAGGGGACACATGTTGATGTAGAAGAGACATGAAGAAGAGGGGACACATGTTGATGTAGAAGAGACATGAAGAAGAGGGGACACATGTTGATGTAGAAGAGACATGAAGAAGAGGGGACACATGTTGATGTAGAAGAGACATGAAGAAGAGGGGACACATGTTGATGTAGAAGAGACATGAAGAAGAGGGGACACATGTTGATGTAGAAGAGACATGAGGAAGAGGGGACACATGTTGATGTAGAAGAGACATGAAGAAGAGGGGACACATGTTGATGTAGAAGAGACATGGAGAAGAGGGGACACATGTTGATGTAGAAGAGACATGAAGAAGAGGGGACACATGTTGATGTAGGAGAGGGGACACATGTTGATGTAGAAGAGACATGAAGAAGAGGGGACACGTGTTGATGTAGAAGAGACATGAAGAAGAGGGGACACATGTTGATGTAGAAGAGACATGAAGAAGAGGGGACACATGTTGATGTAGAAGAGACATGAAGAAGAGGGGACACATGTTGATGTAGAAGAGACATGAAGAAGAGGGGACACATGTTGATGTAGAAGAGACATGAAGAAGAGGGGACACGTGTTGATGTAGAAGAGACATGAAGAAGAGAGGACACATGTTGATGTAGAAGAGACATGAAGAAGAGGGGAAACATGTTGATGTAGAAGAGACATGAAGAAGAGGGGACACATGTTGATGTAGAAGAGACATGAAGAAGAGGGGACACGTGTTGATGTAGAAGAGACATGAGGAAGAGGGGACACATGTTGATGTAGAAGAGACATGAAGAAGAGGGGACACATGTTGATGTAGAAGAGACGTGAAGAAGAGGGGACACATGTTGATGTAGACGAGACATGAAGAAGAGGGGACACATGTTGATGTAGAAGAGACATGAAGAAGAGGGGACACATATTGATGTAGAAGAGACATGAAGAAGAGGGGACACATGTTGATGTAGAAGAGACATGAAGAAGAGGGGACACATGTTGATGTAGAAGAGACGTGAAGAAGAGGGGACACATGATGTAGAAGAGACATGAAGAAGAGGGGACACATGTTGATGTAGAAGAGACGTGAAGAAGAGGGGACACATGTTGATGTAGAAGAGACATGAAGAAGAAGGGACACATGTTGATGTAGAAGAGACATGAAGAAGAGGGGACACATGTTAATGTAGAAGAGACATGAAGAAGAAGGGACACATGTTGATGTAGAAGAGACATGAAGAAGAGGGGACACATGTTGATGTAGAAGAGACATGAAGAAGAGGGGACACATGTTGATGTAGAAGAGACATGAAGAAGAAGGGACACATGTTGATGTAGAAGAGACATGAAGAAGAGGGGACACATGTTGATGTAGAAGAGACATGAAGAAGAGGGGACACATGTTGATGTAGAAGAGACATGAAGAAGAGGGGACACATGTTGATGTAGACGAGACATGAAGAAGAGGGGACACATGTTGATGTAGAAGAGACATGAAGAAGAGGGGACACATGTTGATGTAGAAGAGACATGAAGAAGAGGGGACACATGTTGATGTAGACGAGACGTGAAGAAGAGGGGACACATGTTGATGTAGAAGAGACATGAAGAAGAGGGGACACATATTGATGTAGAAGAGACATGAAGAAGAGGGGACACATGTTGATGTAGAAGAGACATGAAGAAGAGGGGACACATGTTGATGTAGAAGAGACGTGAAGAAGAGGGGACACATGATGTAGAAGAGACATGAAGAAGAGGGGACACATGTTGATGTAGAAGAGACGTGAAGAAGAGGGGACACATGTTGATGTAGAAGAGACATGAAGAAGAAGGGACACATGTTGATGTAGAAGAGACATGAAGAAGAGGGGACACATGTTGATGTAGAAGAGACATGAAGAAGAGGGGACACATGTTGATGTAGAAGAGACATGAAGAAGAGAGGACACATGTTGATGTAGAAGAGACATGAAGAAGAGGGGACACATGTTGATGTAGAAGAGACATGAAGAAGAGGGGACACGTGTTGATGTAGAAGAGACATGAAGAAGAGGGGACACATGTTGATGTAGAAGAGACGTGAAGAAGTGGGGACACATGATGTAGAAGAGACATGAAGAAGAGGGGACACATGTTGATGTAGAAGAGACGTGAAGAAGAGGGAACACATGTTGATGTAGAAGAGACATGAAGAAGAGGGGACACATGTTGATGTAGAAGAGCCATGAAGAAGAGGGGACACATGTTGATGTAGAAGAGACATGAAGAAGAGGGGACACATGTTGATGTAGAAGAGACGTGAAGAAGAGGGGACACATGATGTAGAAGAGACATGAAGAAGAGGGGACACATGTTGATGTAGAAGAGACATGAAGAAGAGGGGACACATGTTGATGTAGAAGAGACATGAAGAAGAGGGGACACATGTTGATGTAGAAGAGACATGAAGAAGAGGGGACACATGTTGATGTAGAAGAGACATGAAGAAGAGGGGACACATGTTGATGTAGAAGAGCCATGAAGAAGAGGGGACACATGTTGATGTAGAAGAGACATGAAGAAGAGGGGACACATGTTGATGTAGAAGAGACGTGAAGAAGAGGGGACACATGATGTAGAAGAGACATGAAGAAGAGGGGACACATGTTGATGTAGAAGAGACATGAAGAAGAGGGGACACATGTTGATGTAGAAGAGACATGAAGAAGAGGGGACACATGTTGATGTAGAAGAGACATGAAGAAGAGGGGACACATGTTGATGTAGAAGAGACATGAAGAAGAGGGGACACATGTTGATGTAGAAGAGACATGAAGAAGAGGGGACACATGTTGATGTAGAAGAGACATGAAGAAGAGGGGACACATGTTGATGTAGAAGAGACATGAAGAAGAGGGGACACATGTTGATGTAGAAGAGACATGAAGAAGAGGGGACACATGTTGATGTAGAAGAGACATGAAGAAGAGGGGACACATGTTGATGTAGAAGAGACATGAAGAAGAGGGGACACATGTTGATGTAGAAGAGACATGAAGAAGAGGGGACACATGTTGATGTAGAAGAGACATGAAGAAGAGGGGACACATGTTGATGTAGAAGAGACATGAAGAAGAGGGGACACATGTTGATGTAGAAGAGACATGAAGAAGAGGGGACACATGTTGATGTAGAAGAGACGTGAAGAAGAGGGGACACATGTTGATGTAGAAGAGACATGAAGAAGTGGATTTTGCATAATAGGAGACCTTTAATTAAGAAATAACCTGGTGCAATTACAACTGGTCACAATCAGGCAGTAATCCCTGTAAACGCTTAACCTTATTTTATTAATGCGTAATTTACTGCCAGAATCCCATTGACTTATATCAATAAATAAATCCTAATTTTGAAACCGTGCAAAAGGTGTGAGCAGTTTAACCAAATAGCGATTATTGCTTCTTCTTCTTCTTCTTCTTCTTGTTTCATTTGACACTTTTCCAGAAGCTTTAAGGGGAGGACTCGTCCAGTATTTAAGTAGAAAAGAGCAAAGATTAGAGACGGTCATCTGGTTGGATTTTAAAAGGATAAATATTTAGGATTTCAGTTTAACCTGAGGAGCGTTGTGATCATGATGACAGACGAACGCTTCGTTTAAATTAAACACAGTCCATATAAACCAATACAGATTAATGTTGAGGTTTAGATAAGCAAGGCGGTTGACCTATACTTGAACTAAAATAATGTATATGTTTTTATATGTCCACAAAGAGGATTTAGTTTTCCTACTGTATGTAGAAAATGTACTTGGGATGCAATCTATAATCAATATTAAGAACCTGATAATGGGAAATTTGGAAAATGTCATAAACTGAGTATTTAAATTTCAGAAAAGGGTAGATATTTGGGGGTTTCTTCACTGTGGTTCCTTAAAACATCCTTTAATCTGCACATTACTGTATTCATGCATAGAGACTATCGGGTATGTCCCTAATAATACATGAATGTCCCCCAGAGGAAGAAATGCATTGGATGGCGGAGCTCGATGAATCGTGAGAGGATCATCAAAGTTATTACAGCTCAACCCTCAGGAGAACATGCACCAAATTTCTCACGGCATTACATCCAATAGTTGTGGAGATACTTTGACTAAAACTCAACCACTTGATCCTCAAGATCCTCCTCAGGCTAGCAGGAACAAATAAACAAACAATTTATTTGGAGACCCCATTTACACGCAAATGCATACGAAACGCAAACGAATACGATATCAAAAAAGTCTTCCGTTCACACGAGACCGCTCGAAAGCGTTGGAGACGCTGTGGTACATATGGCGGGCCTGTAAGTGGCGCTGTACTTCTGCCACAAAATACACTAAAAGCAGCGAAGAAGACCCCCGAGCATGGTTGCCCTTCTGTTTATGCTCCGCGGTGGATTTAGCAACATGTAGTTCAGGTAATTCTCCATGTCCACTTGTTGCTGATGGTTGTGAGGAGCTGTAGATTTTGCACTAACATCTGTAGCATGGTCAGTAGCAGCATGCTACAGCAGTGAGCAGCAGAGGTGGGGAGAGGCGGGGCTATGGCTTCATCGTTATCAGCAAATGATAGGGCGTACACACGGAGCCGTTTACCCCCCCAGAGCGTTCCGTCCGCAGATCTACCCACCTTGGGACCCGTTATCGTTTGCGGGGTCCGTTTCCGCGTTTACGTTTCGACCGCGTGGGAACGAACGGGCTAAACGAAAGAGAAAAGAAGTGGATACAACCGTTTGCGTTCTCGTGTAAACAGCACCTCAGTGTTTGAGGTCTGCAGTTTTAATCCAATGATGAAACCAAATGTGTGCAGTCAGTGTACCAGGGTTTCCATTTGATGGAGGTCAGCAGAGGAATTTTATTTAGCAGCCTTCAGAGTGTGTAATAACGTGAAGGATGTGCTGCTCAGCCACCTGGAGACTTTCATTATGAGACAGTAACGCAGAGTTTACTGGGTGCTGCTTTCAGGGATTTCAACCTCACAGGAATTCAATTTGCTGGCAACAAAACGTTTAAGTTAAAGCTGATGTTGAACGTCAGCTTAAATACAAAAATTGAAAAGTATGAGCAGAACATCTTGGTGTGTTTCTCTGAGCTCACCGACTTTGTTTGAATTATCTTGAAATACATTCACCCTGACCACAACCTGAAGAGGAGTACTCCAGAAAAGAGAACATTTTTTAAAGGTTGCATTTTTTAAGGGTTAATGCCATCAGCAGAAGTAAAAAACTATTGTGGGCTATAAAGGAACTACAGCACGGTCACTTGACTTCACATCACCACCGCTAAGCTAAAGGTGGCTAATGTTGGGCTATAAAGGAACTACAGCACGGTCACATGACTTCACGTCACCACCGCTAAGCTAAAGGTGGCTATTGTTGGGCTATAAAGGAACTACAGCACGGTCACATGACTTCATGTCACCACCGCTAAGCTAAAGGTGGCTAATGTTGGGCTATAAAGGAACTACAGCACGGTCACATGACTTCACGTCACCACCGCTAAGCTAAAGGTGGCTATTGTTGGGCTATAAAGGAACTACAGCACGGTCACATGACTTCACGTCACCACCGCTAAGCTAAAGGTGGCTATTGTTGGGCTATAAAGGAACTACAGCACAGTCACATGACTTCACATCACCACCGCTAAGCTAAAGGTGGCTAATGTTGGGCTATAAAGGAACTACAGCACGGTCACATGACTTCACGTCACCACCGCTAAGCTAAAGGTGGCTAATGTTGGGCTATAAAGGAACTACAGCACGGTCACATGACTTCACGTCACCACCGCTAAGCTAAAGGTGGCTAATGTTGGGCTATAAAGGAACTACAGCGCGGTCACATGACTTCACGTCACCACCGCTAAGCTAAAGGTGGCTAATGTTGGGCTATAAAGGAACTCCAGCGCGGTCACATGACTTCACGTCACCACCGCTAAGCTAAAGGTGGCTAATGTTGGGCTATAAAGGAACTACAGCGCGGTCACAAGACTTCACGTCACCACCGCTAAGCTAAAGGTGGCTAATGTTGGGCTATAAAGGAGCTACTGCACGGTCACATGACTTCACGTCACCACCGCTAAGCTAAAGGTGGCTAATGTTGGGCTATAAAGGAACTACAGCGCGGTCACATGACTTCACGTCACCACCGCTAAGCTAAAGGTGGCTAATGTTGGGCTATAAAGGAACTACAGCACGGTCACATGACTTCACGTCACCACCGCTAAGCTAAAGGTGGCTAATGTTGGGCTATAAAGGAACTACAGCACGGTCACATGACTTCACGTCACCACCGCTAAGCTAAAGGAGGCTAATGTTGGGCTATAAAGGGACTACAGCACGGTGACTTGACTTCACGTCACCACCGCTAAGCTAAAGGTGGCTAATGTTGGGTTATAAAGGAACTACAGCACGGTTACATGACTTCACGTCACCACCGCTAAGCTAAAGGTGGCTAATGTTGGGCTATAAAGGAACTACAGCACGGTCACATGACTTCACGTCACCACCGCTAAGCTAAAGGAGGCTAATGTTGGGCTATAAAGGAACTACAGCACGGTCACATGACTTCACGTCACCACCGCTAAGCTAAAGGTGGCTAATGTTGGGCTATAAAGGAACTACAGCACGGTCACATGACTTCACGTCACCACCGCTAAGCTAAAGGAGGCTAATGTTGGGCTATAAAGGAACTACAGCACGGTCACATGACTTCACGTCACCACCGCTAAGCTAAAGGTGGCTAATGTTGGGCTATAAAGGAACTACAGCACGGTCACATGACTTCACATCACCACCGCTAAGCTAAAGCCTCACTCTCTGTTTGGCCAAAGCCAGACAGGAAACAGTAGTTCTTCGCATGGTAAATATAAATTCTGAGCACGTTCACGCTTCCAGCTGCTCTCATCTTGATTGAAACGCCGCCCCGCTGCTGACTTCCACTCATTGAAATCACCGGAGGTAGAGAGATACTGTGACTCAGTGTGAAGATACTTCTCATAATTACTATCGGAGTGTGTAAACTTCCCCAAATCCAAAAAAGAGCTGCTTACATACACCTTAACTCTGTATGCAGTCAGAGCTTTTACCCAGTATAGTAATACGCCTCAGTCACTGTTTAGAGAAGAGCTTTGTGAACATGAAATCATGGAAATCATTGACTGCTGCACAGGATGTAATTTATATCAGCAGTTAATAGCGTTTCCATTTAGTGTTGCAAATATACGCTTTATGGTTTCCTCTATTAGATCAGCAATGGCTTAATATGTTGTAAACACGCATGGGGTTTGGTTTAATTACACACAGGATTCCTTTTTATTTAAGAGAGTATGATCTATGTTCAAAGGATCTTCCCCTGTTTCGGGTATTTTGTAAAAAGAAAAAATGGGTGAATTAAGAAGGATCTGCAACAAACAAGGATTTTCTATTGAGTCTGTAGAATACCGGGACTTCTCTGCAGCTCAATTCAATTCACCAAAGCATGGTTTACATTTCTTACTACGTTGTGTTTCGCAAGTGTCCTCGTCATTTCAAGTGTTAGTCGTAAAGAGAATTGTTTTTTCCTGCAACACGATGAAATCCTCATTGCTAGAAGTCGAGAAATGTAAATTCCCCGATTACACAAGAGGCTCCCGCTGCGGCGTGGAGGGGAGGATAAACATTTAGCAGCTCAACTCCCTCCAGAGGAAGAGTAAACACCTCCGATAAGCTGCCGACATCTGCCACTGTGCCTCAGAGTTTCACACCGACAGTCTACTTTCTTTGGTCCGTTCCAAATATGAAAAGTTTACGATTTGGTTTCTCAGGGTATCTGCAGGAATCCTGAAGTCAAATGTAAGACCCTTTCAAGAGCTTTTTTAAGACCCTTTCCATACATTTTAAGACCTCATCGCCACTTGGAGTTTTAACCGGTTACCTTGGCGACACACTTCACCTCACATTGACTATATACAGCATTGATTGTCCTTCCTCCTTATCTTCCAACCATTTGGACGCAGACTTGCATTTCCCCATAACGATGTTTAACAACCGGCGTGAACGGACCTTCGCGCTATCAAGCGGTGAGCGTGCGATGTCCTGTTCAGATGACGTCAAATCCAACGGGATGCCATCAATAAACTACACAGAATCACACTACACACCTACGCCATGACTACATTCAGACAGACTGTAGAACACAACCTCTTTGGACCATTTATATACTTATTGAGAACAAGATACAAAATGTAATATCTTGGAAAATGCCGTTTAATAGCCTTCATTTTCACTAAATTGATTGATCAACTTTTAATACTTTTTAAGACCCCGCGGACCCCCTGTTTCTGCACTTGAAACTATTGCAATTATAAAGCTGTTGCAACTGGGTATTTTCTGAATCAGGCAACCCTATCAGACCTCCAGAGGAAGAGGAAACACCTCCGATAAGCTGCTGACATTGCGAGAGTGGCTCATAAATCTGCGTATTTCTTTGGTCCCTTCCAAATATGAAAAGTTTACGATTTGGATTCTACACTTGACACTATTGTGATTTCAGTTATTTTCTGAATTGTAACTAAGCTATGCGATGCAGCTTCGGTAATTGTCTGTACTGTAAAGCCCCCTAATAGCTTTAGACTGTTATTTTGTATATTGATTGTTTCGTCTTAATGTGTGCATATGTATGAATGTGTCTGTTGATTGTGTATATATAGGATATACATATTTTTATATATATTTATATTCGGGATTGTGGGAAACGGTATTTCGATCTCTTTGTCTGTACACACAAACTGAAAGATTGACAATAAAGTTGACTTTTGACTAAATGTGTTTCCCCCGTAGATTCGGAGAACAAGGCGGTGACGGTGGTCGCTCTGCTGGCCAGCCTCAACAGCTGCTGCAACCCCTGGATCTACATGATCTTCAGCGGTCGCCTGCTCTCAGACTTCACCCTCAGTTTCCCGTGTTGCCGTCCTCTCCGCAGGAAGTTAGGACACCAAGACTCGGACAGTAGCAGCCGGAGAACAACTCTGCTGTCCCGCCTGCAGGGGTCCCGCCTCTCAGAGCCCTTCAGAGACCTCAACACACCCCCAAAAAACTGCCCCCAGGTCGAGTCTGCATCCTGACCACCGGAAACACCAACTACGTGCGTTTGATTTACTGAGAATGAGAGAAAAACACGAACTTCTCTGCTGTTTTGTCGCAGTAGGAAGCTGTGATCTCACTCTAGGTGCCTGTGTTTATAGTTATATTATCTTCATTATTTGTTAAAGGTCCCCTATTATACTGTTTTTCATCCATATATCACAGGTCTCAGATATATCCAGTACCTGTCTCTGATTGGCTGAAACACCGAACAGATCATTGCAGCATTACCCATAATCCCCTCTGTTTCAGCCCTGTTTCCAAAGTGCTGATTCTCTGTCTGTTACTTTAGATGAAAATTAAGAGCCACTATAGGCTGTACTTTACCGTACTTAGTTCATCAGAACTCTTTAGTTCTGATGAACTAAAGAGCAGATCGCGTTCACACCGGAATAAGTTCCCTGATGGAAGATTAGGCAAATGAAGCCGCTGACGTCACTTCGTCTTCTTCTGCTTTGGGTTTACTGGCAGGCCGCAAACCACTTCACGGCGTATACTGCCACCCGGAGTCCCCGGCCAGAAGTCCCCGGAGTTGGTGACTGTCTTCAGTCGAAGCTGCCGGGACTCTCACATGAGACTTTTCTGTTTGTAAGAAAGTTTCTCATGTCACCCACAGCCTGTTTGCTTTGGTATGATCCAGTGTGGGAAATTCCACTCTGGCAAAATGAATGGTGTTTGTTTAACTCTTTCTTAAGTCATTTTGGGAGCTATTAGCATGTTGGTCTCGTCCGCAAATTATTTAGTAATTCAACTTCTTTAGAGAATGATAGGGCTGCACGGTTAGAGAAAAAAAAAATTGTTATTAATTTGAACAGGGGCGGACTGGGACTAAATATCAGCCCGGGACTCTCGACCGACCCACCTCAGTACCGCCGGCCCACCTCGGTACAAGTAAGTAAATACCGCTAGTACATTGTCACCGGGGGGGTATTCCAGGTATTGCTTTTTTTTCTTTTACCTACATTTGGATATTTCACTAGTCAATACTGCGATTTGGTTTGTAGCACTAGGTAGGTATGAACTCGTGTTAGTGTGCGGTCACACCTACAGTCTTTACTCTGTGGCAAAATGTACGGTGTTTCTTTGTTTAGCTGCAGCTTTAATAACTCTTTTAAGTCCGTTGTTTTTTTCTCCCGCTGACAGCTATGAGCGTTTTTCTTCATTTATCCTCTCCTGAGCATGAGCATCTGTCCACACTGAAATTCATTTTGTGATGCATGGAGAAAAATTGGCGTTGGAACATCAACAAACATCCTTTAATACCCCATAAACCCTGCTGCTGCCGGGTTGTTAGCTTTAGATTTTGAGATAACAGTCACTGAGTAAACATGATAACACCAAGCTTTTCCCACATTACCAGCTTATCGTGGATACTGCCAGAGCGTGATGACTGATGGATCTGGCCTGTTATGGTCTGTGTAAGTAGAGAGGTGCTGGGATGTCGTATTTTTATAGGCTTACCCTGAAGGTAGCACTACCGACAGTCCCTTTAAAAAGCCAACGGGATTTTCCATTGGCTTTTTGAATATTGAATGAAAATAAACTTTAATCTCCACTTCATGATTATTGAAGTAAAAAGCTAATGTTGGGCTATAAAGGAACTACAGCACGGTCACATGACTTCACGTCACCACCGCTAAGCTAAAGGTGGCTAATGTTGGGCTATTAAGGAACTACAGCACGGTCACATGACTTCACGTCACCACCGCTAAGCTAAAGGCAGCTAATGTTGGGCTATAAAGGAACTACAGCACGGTCACATGACTTCACGTCACCACCGCTAAGCTAAAGGTGGCTAATGTTGGGCTATTAAGGAACTGCAGCCCGGTCACATGACTTCACGTCACCACCGCTAAGCTAAAGGTGGCTAATGTTGGGCTATAAAGGAACAACAGCACGGTCACATGACTTCACTTCACCACCGCTAAGCTAAAGGTGGCTAATGTTGGGCTATAAAGGAACTACAGCACGGTCACATGACTTCACGTCACCACCGCTAAGCTAAAGGCGGCTAATGTTGGGCTATAAAGGAACTACAGCCCGGTCACATGACTTCACGTCACCACCGCTAAGCTAAAGGCGGCTAATGTTGGGTTATAAAAGGAACTACAGCACGGTCACATGACTTCAGGTCACTACCGCTAAGCTAAAGGAGGCTAATATTGTGCGTGATGACGTTTAGTCGTCTCATTTAGACACTTGTTAACATTTTAAATTCACCAGTTGGGTATTTCCTGACGTATTTTATGTCCACAGAACTTATTTCAGGCTTTAACCCATTTTCTATAAGATGAGGAATCGGGAAGTGCATAAAATGTTCCAGTCTTCAGATGCAATCTTACATTGTGTGAAATGTAAAGAGTCTTATCTCAAGTTTCCATGTCAGGTTTCTGCGAGTGCCGGTCGCTCTCATAAAGAGTATTTAAACAGGTTTGATTACAGATTTCTCAAATATATTCCTTCTAAGTTGAAGCATTTTAAACATGAATGAATTACGGCACGGTCACAGAAATGTACTCGGACTGCAGTTTTCATTATCTCCCATTTTGCCATTTTTTAAACTTCTAAAATGTTGAAAAAGCACTTAATAATTTCCAAAAAACAAGATTACAGATTAAAATCCTTTAGTTCTTTCCCACCATCAGTTCAAACGCTAAACATATTTAGTTTAATTCAAGAAAATGATATTCAAAAAATGATTTAAGAAACCCTAACACTTAAATTCCTTTAAAAATGATTGCATTGAATTTCCTTGCCATCAGCTCTAATGGGGGGGGGGGGGTATATGAGTTTGTAAATTGAATGTCCTGAACTGTAAGTATTTTAATAATCGCACTAAATGCTTTCTGCTCGTTAGCTTCTTTCACTGCCAGATGTGTTGTTGTTGTTGTTGTTGTAAAGATGTATATGTGACGTATTGTCATCTCTATATCGTTGTAATATATTCTGCACATGTTGTAAAGAAAGATAAATATTATTCCTTGTATCCCAGAATCACGTGTGGCTGTTTTCTGTTTATACACACACACACACACACACACACACATCTATAGAAGCAGACACACACACATATAGAAGCAGAAACATACACATATAGAAGCAGACACACACATATAGAAGCAGACACACACATATAGAAGCAGACGCACACACACACACATATAGAAGCAGAAACATACACATATAGAAGCAGACACACACATATAGAAGCAGACACACACACACACACACAGAAGCAGACACACATATAGAAGCAGACATACACACACACACACATATAGAAGCAGACACACACACACACACATATAGAAGCAGACACACACATATAGAAGCAGACACACACACACACACACACATATAGAAGCAGACACACACATATAGAAGCAGACACACACATATAGAAGCACACACACACATATAGAAGCAGACACACACACATAGAAGCAGACACACACACACACACACACATATAGAAGCAGACACACACACATATAGAAGCAGACACACACATATAGAAGCAGACACACACACACACACATATAGAAGCAGACACACACACATATAAAAGCAGACACACACACACACACACACACATATAGAAGCAGACACACACACACACACACATATAGAAGCAGACACACACACACACACATATAGAAGCAGACACACACACATATAGAAGCAGACACACACACACACACACACACATATAGAAGCAGACACACACACATATAGAAGCAGACACACACACATATAGAAGCAGACACACACACACACATATAGAAGCAGACACACACACACTTCCTCTGACGCTTCACAGCTGCTTTCAACGTGAAGGACGAGGAAACAAAGACGCCTGTGAGCAGAAACTGTTTTTTAGAAAGAGTGCACACTTTGAAGTTGTACAGACGTCTTGTTGTGCGAGTCTCTCCTGTGTTAGTGTGTTTCGCCACCAGCTGATTAACTCCATGAATAAACTCATTACGGTTTGAATTGGAAAATAATTCATGTAGAGAAAATGTCACAGCTTTTTAGTTTAAAGCGATACTAGCTACCACTTTGATTAAACCTGAAGTATCTTTATAATTATTAACTGGATTTATTTAACATTTTGTACAGACATTAGGTGCATTTCTATCCATCTTTTATATATATATTTAAATCAGAACCATTAAAGGGGCCCTATTATTATTATGCTTTTTAGGCCCTCTCCTATTCTGTGTTCTATAGGTTTTACTGCATGTAAATGGTCTGCAAAGGCTAAAATCCCAAAGTTCAGGAACATAGTGACATCACCATGGAACACTTGCGCTCCTATTAGCTAACGCTCCAACACATTGCACGTGATAGGGTAAGGGGCGGGACCAGAGGTCGCGTTAACCGAATATTTTCCGTGACAATGACGGAAAATCTGAAAGCAGTCCGTAATTTTGACAGATTAGAACACAACTCGGAACAGCGCCAAAATGTCCACTAGTGGCCCATATTATATTACATCCTTAGTGGCCAGGTAGACTGTGGGCGATCTACTGTAGTCTGTAACTATTATGTAGTCATTCACACCCCTGTCCAGTTGGTGGCGAGTGTGTGTTAAGTAGCTACTGTCTAGTCTTCTTGTTTAACCGGCTTTAGCAATCGCAAAATGTCACGGCAGCTGATCGTCCGAAGCTTTTTGAATAAGCCCAGTGATTCCGATGGTGCGGATACACGAGGTGAAAAGAGGGATTGATGCGGTGGAGGATGAAGGACGAGCCAGTAAGACTAAAACTGACAACGTTCAGCCAGCGGCAGAGAGGCAAGCAAGTGGCAAGGAGTTCAAGCGGGAGCACCGGGTTCAGTGGGAGCAAGAGTTTAAGTGGCTGAGGAGGGAAGATGGCAGAATGTTCTGCGACATCTGTAGAGAAGCTAAGATGAGTAACGGATTCGACCGACGGCGATGCAGAAATCAGCGTTCAGGCTACAGCAGGTCAATTGAGTTGTTCTTGTAAATGTTTTGTTCATATTTTGATTGTAATTGTCTCATTTGAAAAGATGGCATTGTTCATATTTGCCTGTTGAGGCCCAGTGGTCGCGTGTTGTTAGCGGCCTCTGCCCCCTCTGCTGTCTGTCAGGAACAAAGACATCATTCGTGTTGACATGAAAGGTGACCACACGGTCGGTGTCTCTGTTCATCTTTTAGTTTCTCCATGCCCTTAAAGGTTCTGTATGAATCATTAAAACATGAATGAATGAACATTTGCTGCTCAGTACCCAAACATAAATATTAAATAGGTCTCATCATTAAAACATGAAAAATAAAATGACGGATAATAATGGATTATGACGGAAATGTTAAAATGACGGACAACAAAAAACGCAACCACTGGGCGGGTCATCTCTAATAGGGCTGAACGATTAATCGATTTTAAATGATGCAATTATCAAATCGCAATGCAAGCAATTTTTAGTTTTAGTTTTTGTTGTTCTTCTTGTGTGTCAGTCATCCACACCAATCAGAAGTGCTGTGCTCCACCTGTACCAGCCATTGTTAACCAATCAGAAGTAGCCCATGATAGAAGGTGATAGACAGATTGATCCAATCACCTGCCAAGTATCTTTGAAAGTGCCTGCCCTTTCCAAATGGCTTCCAAAGGAGCTTTAGATGCTTTGGTGAACCGTCTGAGTCAGGTTAGCAATGCTCCATCACGTGTTTCTATCACAGGGTGAGTCTGAAACTGAAGCTTGACTTTAAAGCAACCCAACGGAAGTTTCATGTAAATGTAGTTCTTTCACTCGTAGCTCGGGCTGTGGGGGTGCTAGAGACTGGAGCACGTTGGTACGACCTTCCTAGCCGGAGACATGGCCGCATTTTACAATAAACTTCCGTTGGGTCGCTTAAAAACAAATATCGCAAATCGAATCGCAATCTCTGTCAGAAAAATCGCAATTAGATTATTTCCCCAAATCATGCAGCCTTAATCTCTAAACTGGTTGACCAATCAGAACAGAGCCGGCCAGCTAACCAATCAGAGCAGACTGGGCTCTGGTTTCAGACAGAGGGTGAAAAGAGGAGAGCTTTTTGAACGATGAGTCTTTGGGTTGAATTTAAGTTCATTATTCTCTCTTTTTTAGCTGTTTTTCGACCCCCCTCCGTTTAGAAATATCCATCTTCTGCTAAACGCTCCACTGACGTTAGCCAGCCAGTTCCAACTGTTCCTGTCGGCAGTTGCTTTGCACGGTGTTTTCTCATGACGCCATGAGACCTTTGAGAGTGACCCATAGTGAAGTTGTGAAACTAAAGATCACCAATGAGCTGAAAGTCATTATGAAGCCGCGGGGAGTCTCTCTCTCTCTCTGAGGGTTAATCACTAGCAGAGCATTCTCCTCCCTGTGAGATTGCTTTACTAGAAAAACACTTATGTTGTACTCACGGTGGAAAGCAGGACAACAGACAGATACACATCTCCTCGTTTGATTATTCTCTCATCTCAGTCTGCTGTTACTCCGACTCTCTGAAATGAAAAGAGAGAATAGGATGACTGAGTGCTGCAATCGCACGTCCTCCTTATTGAGCTGCTAACGGGGGAAAGGTAGAACCTGCAGAGCACATCAAACACCTTGCTAAACCTGAACAACATTTCCTATCAGTCTGAAGCACCAAGTGGCTTTTGAGAAATCACTGCACAGCGGAGGCAATCAGAGTTATGACGTGAAATGACTACCGGTGTGACGGATGATTGAATGTCTCCGGGTACTTTACATTCAGGAGGGAAACACCTCGGTGTTCACAAGCACTTCAGAGATCCAATCTGCAGCATGGAGGGAATAATGGACTAATACATCTGATAAGGAGAAGCAGACCTTTCGCCAAAGTCATTTCCATGAGTGGAAACCAATGTTCCCGTGCTTCAGAGTCGCTCCAGAGTTCAATGGGTGCTTCCTTTACGTAAGTAAGTTTCATAAAGATTCCCATCACCCTTCCTGATAGACAGACTTTCCATTACATGTTACTTGTTAGTCGCTTTTATCCAAAGCACTCTCCCCCCTGTGAGGAGAGTGCTAGTGGAGCACGTGCGTGAGCTGCGAGCGCCGGAGCCGAAACAGCCGGCGCTTCTTAGAGAGCCGAGTCAAATGATCCGGCTCACTAACGTAAAGAGATATATATAAGGGACGGCTCAATTCAAAATTCAAAATTCAAGCACCCCCCCCCGTCCATTTACATCTCTGCATCAACATTTCCTCACAACAACAACAACAACAACGGTAGACTTTTCTCAGAGGTGTGCTAATGTTGCTTTTAAACCTACAAAGCTATTCATTTGCAAGCACCACATCTCCAACGTCATACCCTTTACCCCAGAGAAACATGGTGAATTGTTTGCCGATATGGTTCAGCATTCGCCTCCTGCGTTAACCAGTAGCGTCCCATGATGCATATTCAGCATACAAGTATTTTGAAGTTGTTTTAAAAACATTGTTTGGCAACAAAGTGGCGTGAGAAAAGGATTGCATTGAAGAAAGTTGAAGTATCTCTCGTATGACATGGATGATGTTACCATAGCCATCGAAGCCAGTCTGATAATCGCAACAAGACTTAAAGCAAACAAACTGAATAGTACTTGTACTTTACACATTATTCTATCTTGGTGCTGGCAAAGCAACTAGTTGGTGTTGAGTTGAACCAGTTTTAGGGACAGAGTCGACTAAACTGTTGTGGAAACGTCAAAAAAACTAGTTCGCAATCGCACATTGACTCCAAACCGACGGGTAATAATGGATTTTGATGGAAATGTTACGATCCTGCCCGTCTAGCCTAAGTCTAGCGCAACCTCTGCCTAATAGATAAAATAAAATAAGAGCACATTCGAGGAGCTTGTACGTGGTCTTGCTCTCCCGATGGTTTTATTTTTGTACTCTGAAATGTTGTCAGATTAGGAAAAAGTGTTTTGCATCCTGCCGTGAATCAAATCCCAGAGCACTTTAAATCCAAATGACTTTAAAGAGTTTCTCCACATGTTTTCTCCCACAGAGTCAGATTGCTCTGGCCTCCTCCTGTGT
The DNA here is from genome assembly GCA_902827135.1 of Harpagifer antarcticus. Taxonomy (NCBI): domain Eukaryota; kingdom Metazoa; phylum Chordata; class Actinopteri; order Perciformes; family Harpagiferidae; genus Harpagifer; species Harpagifer antarcticus. The sequence continues at coordinate 45,633 of CADEHL010001459.1, read as the reverse complement.
GCTTCTCTTCCGATGTATAAATCACTCACATTGTCCACAGGGACGCAGATGTATCAAAGTGCTGAATGCAGGAAACTTAGAACAGGAAGTGCATTGTTAAAGGACAGGAAGTGTGGATGAATGCGGCTTTAAGACGGAGCAGCTTTCATCATTAAAGCTCTTTGGGTGGAGCTCCATCCTGTCGGGGTTTGAGTGGACTTTATCACCCTCATTCTGTACATCTCTGAAAACATTTGACCCTCCTCTGAGTCACCTGTTTACTCCAGACAGAAAGAAGCTAAGGCTCTGTTAGCATTCATTCTTTGGAGAATGAATGCTCGGCTCATTGTCTTCATCTTTACACCAAATGAAATTCTTTAAATGAATTTTTTAAGACAACAAAAGAAAATTCCTCAGATTTTTAAGGCACAGAAAAAGACTGTTGGATAAACGATCTCTAAATGTCACGTATTTTCAAAGTGGGCACTTCCACTGTTTGTGTATACGTGCCATGTGTGTGTGTGTGTGTACATTCAGGAAGTGATTCCACTATCGCAGACCTTGCAGACCCCAGGGACAAACAAAGGGTTAGCAAGGACGACAACAACAACTCCATCCATCATGTGTTCAATGTAAATCCACAACACACAGGAACAGTTCAATCTGGTGGAACAAACGTTTGCAAAGGGAGAGTTTTAACGTACATACGTGTTAAGAATATTTCCATTTTGGCTAATTATTTATTATAGTCCAATTACATTTAGCTCATTGTATTTACATCACCCTCTTACTCTCGGCGTGCACCCTCAAACCGAAATGCAGATTTTTGCCCTAAAATGTTAAAGTGATGCCAGAAAGACACACACACACACACACACACACACACACACACACACACACACACACACACACACACACACACACACACACACACACACAACATTACATTTAGCTGACGCTTTTTATCCAAAGCGACTTACAATGAGCAACTACAGGGACATTCTCCCTGGAGTAACTAAGGACTAAGTGCCTTACTCAAGGGCACACTAGTGGTGGTGTTCCTGGCGGGATTTGAACACACACACACACACACACACACACACACACACACACACACACACACACACACACACACACACACACACACACACACACACACACACCTAACCAAGTCTTCACCCTAAAATGAATGATTCCCTTATGGGGACCTCCAATTTGTCCCCATAAGGGCGGCGAGTCCCCACACGTGACTGTGTAAACAGATGTAGGTCCCCACAAGTATAGTAATGCTAGGCCACACACACACACACACACACACACACACCATGTATAAATCACTTCAGGGGACATTACATTGACTTACATGCATTTGGATAGTGGTGGTCTAATGGATAGTGAGGTGGGCTGAAGATCGGAAGGTTGTGAGTTCAAATCCCGCCAGGAACACCACCACTAGTGTGCCCTTGAGTAAGGCACTTAGTCCTTAGTTACTCCAGGGAGAATGTCCCTGTAATTGGTAATTGTAAATCGTAATGTCATGTAATTTCCTGGAGACTTAACCTAACCTTAACCATAACCAACACATGCCTAATCCTAACCAAGTCTTCACCCTAAAATTAATGATTCCCCTCATGGGGACCTCCAATTTGTCCCCATAAGGGCGGCGAGTCCCCCCACGTGACTATGTAAACAGATGTAGGTCCCCACAAGTATAGTAATGCTAGGACACACACACACACACACGAAAGTACAGTTATTTGTGTTCAAAATGTAAGAAGTGAAAGTGTCTGCACACACATCTGGGAGCCATCTTGTTCCGTGTCACTTTGAGTTTACTTGACGAGGTAATGTACAGCGTGAGTGTCGGGGAATAATGAGAAGCAGCTTCAGCCCGACACTGAACCCTTCGTTTAAAAAAACATGAAACATTTTTACCTCCGCCAACGTTTTCTGACCGGTCGCGGGAGGTTTAGTGTTTCCCTGAAAGCGCTGATAAGACGCCGCTCTCTACACTTTTCTGCCCCCGTCAGTGTGTTTTTATTTCATCTGAAAACATTCCAGGTTATTCTGAGAAACTCCGGTGTTTGAGTTAAAGTGTTTTCCCTGATTATGACTCGAACATAGCGTGCAGCTTAACATGAGACGCAGAGTTACCCCCAGATGCAGGAACGATAGGAACATAAACACGGCTGTGGAAACGGGACTAAAATAAGATTCCATTTCAAAGTCCATCTGTCTCATCTGCAATGCGAGCGTGGCTTTATCGGAGACGGGTAACTTAGGAGCGGCATTTCAAAACAGTGCACAAACGCTCCTGATTCTGACCTACGCTCCAAAAGGGGAGGGGCCTGAAAGGACAGCTAAATGCACAGCAGTCCATTTTCACCAGGCCCAACACCAAGAGCAAGGCTGCGTTCCAATAGTCCCTTTAGCTTAGGAACCTTCCTAACGGAGTGAAATGACCCGGAAGTCCCTCAGTGGCAGCCATGATAGGTGCCGTTCCAATTCTCTAAATGAAAGGAAAGGAGGTTTCAAGCTTCCTTTATAACCTCCTTTAGGAACCACTGGACCTCCCTTGACGAAATGAGAGGAGAAAATGCTGCCCCACAATGCATTGCAGCCGCAGCATTTGCCAACAGTCGGCCGTTCACGGAAACAATCGATTATGACGGAGAAGTTATATCATGAAAGTTACGGTGCTTATTAAGCTTTTTAAAACGTATGTGGTAAGTTGCCAAAGTGCTTTGTTTTGAACGTTCATCAGTATTATAATCACAGAGAGAAATATGAACGTTAAAGTCAACATCTCACTGAGCTGTGTGGGGTTTGTTCAGCTTTAAAAGATGTTTGAATGGTGATGTACACAGAGATAGGTGTTAAGGACTAACGTTTATAATAAATACATCTGTATTGATTGATCTTTTCATCAATCATACGTATTGGGATCATTTGTATTAATGTAGACCGGAGGGAGAGGGGGACGAGCAGAAGTTTCACTTTCCTTTTTTATTTCAATTCCAGCTTTGGTCATGAAGAATCTGTTTCTCTGTTATCCACGTTCATAAAGCAGCAGCATCAGAGCATGGTGCAGAGTCTCTAGATGAGTTTACAGTAGTCCCTCGTTCTTATTAAACATCCATGTTTGTAGTCCGCTGTATAGAAAACTGTAGTTTCCATAGTTTCCCCACAGCAGCAGACGCACATTCAGGACGTCCGCTGGCGCATCATGAACACGTCGGATAGTGAAAGTGCAGTCGGATTCTCTAAAGCACCGCAGTCTCTTCTCCTAAGTCCTTTTGAATTCTCCTATCCACTATCCCTTAACCCCGTGACGTTTCACTCAGAGGTCAAGGAATAGGAGGTAGGGTTAGAACTTAGGAGCTGATTTTTGGATTATCGGAACGCAACCCAAGGCTGCTACCAGAGCATCTTATCGTGTCAGTCACGTTCTTGCGACACACATGAAGTCTTTCAAAGACGGCGAAGTTGTGAAAGAAGCATTCGTGGAGGCTGCCAGTACAAATAACAAATAACCGTAGCATTTCAACAGGTTTTTGATATTGTAAGTTCAACAAAGGGAGTCGGAAACAGGCTTCAAGTTATTGGGGTTTAATAACTCTTTTGTCCGCACACATGTTACAGGTTGCAGGTTCATCATCACTCTCTCCTCCACTCCCTAACTCACACACACAACAGGGTCAACGTCACGACTCCCCCAGCCCTCCCCCTCTGCTCCCCCAACCACAGGCCCGCACACCGACCAGCAATACTGTGCAGCTCTGTGATTGGCAGAGAGACGGAGGATGCTTGAGTGACACACTCAGCACCCTATACAGAGTCACTCAAGTTAGATACCGTTATTAATCAGCTGTAAGTTTTAGTTTGTTTGAACTTATTCATTATAATACAAAATGGTATAATAATGCAAACTTAAATTGATTATAGTCTATTATCAATTCAGGTTAAGAAGCTAGTGTTGCTTGCATCCTATTTTAAAATGCATTTATTTTTATAATCTATTAATGTTGTCTTTTTTATTGCACTTTGGCAGCAGATTCCTGAGTAGCTTCAGATCTGAGACGTCTTATTAGTGAGCCTAATTTATACTTTTGTAGCAACACTATTTTTATATAATGGCAAAGAAAGGGTTCAGAGTCTTCTCTTTGTCCCTGTGTCATATGTGGCAGCACTGTTCAATGCTTCTTGAACACATTACCCACTGTAGTGACGTGTGCATAAACTCCAACTCTGTATCAACAACACTGTTGTGTAACTTCAGTTAAATACTTGTATGTGTGTAGATTAGAAAGAGGTAAGATAAAGGATCTGCAGTATGAAGTATTAATCGTACAAAGGTCAGTGTTATACAAGTAGAAGTGTGTATTTACCTGGCTGTCAGTAATGGCTACGCCTCTCTATCTGGACTGGTAGATCTCGGCAGACTGGTAACTTTAAAAGTAGCTCTCAGTTCAAAAAAGGTTGGGCACCCCTGGTCTAAAGGCTACGCATGGAGATCGGAACGTGCACACCCTGAAGAAGTGTTTACTGTGGCTGCGAGGGAGTGCGGTCGTCTTTCAACCAGAAGGTTGTGGGTTCAATCCCAGCCCATGCAGTCAACATGTCAATGTATCCTTGAGCAAGATACTTAACCCTGAGTTGCTCCCGATGGCAAGGCCAACGGTGCGTGAATGTGTATGCATGTTAGTGCATGTCCTAACATACACTGCTCTGTATGAATGGGTGTGAATGGGTGAACGACATGTAGTATGTAAAGCGCTTTGAGGGGTCTTAAAGACTGGATAAAGCGCTATATAAGTACAGTCCATTTACCATTTACTGGACAATATAACAGAAGTAGAAAGAGTGGACGACAGTTACATCTTGCTATAAGTGTGTTGGAAGATTTTCCATTATGTACAAATGAATGGGACAAATAGATTTTTTCCTCTTAAGCATACTTTGGTTTTTTAAATGATTTTCCATTTAAGTAGAGTAGATTAGCGCACTTGTCTTTTCTTCCACTCTGTGTTATAATCAAAAAGGTGTTTTTTGGCTATTGTGAGTAGGTTCAAATTATTACCCATTGATACAGATTGTTCAGAAAGTCATGTTGGGTTTTCGAGGAACTCAGGTTACTTGCAATAATAATCTTTTTTGATTAAGTGATCTTAATTAATAAAGGACAGAGTGTTATAGCAGAATGTTTAATACCGCGTATCTCTGATATTCATTAAAGATCACATGGTACTCCATATAATGTGTGTTCCTGAGTTGGGTCACACACAAGAGAGACAATGGTCGTTCTGAATTATCAACAGATGTATTCATTTCAAGTGAGATGACACGAGGTGAGAGGATCGCAAAATAAAACCATGACATAAAACTAAGATCGTGACAGCCTCAGGTTAGAAACACAGTTAGTTAACTAATCTTAAGGAGGTCATGAGACGTTTAAACATATACAAGTAAAGCTTTCAGAGAGATAAACATGTGACTCTTGAGAGGTCGGCTGCATGGTAAAATGTGTGTGCGTTAAACATGCTTAGGGAATGTGTGTGTGTGTTCATTGCAGTGGCTGTATATGCTGTTGCTACTGTGGGGGGCATTTCCGCGACTGGCTGCTGTGTTTGTTGCAACAACTACATAATAATTATTGATCAGCTATATCTGTGTTTTATTGATTCCTCTCTGTTTCATTCTTTCCTGTTGTGCGAGTGCTGGATCGCCGCAACACGATGCCAAAAGGGTCCGGGGGAATATCTCACACAGTGTATCTAAAGACACACAAAGATCCCAAAGATGATTCCAGCCCACAGATATACACAACAAGACGAAAACAACCACAACAGACTACTTAAAACGATCACATAAATACAGAAAATGTATTCAAAAATATTCAAAAAGACTGAAAGTAGATTTGGTGACACAAACAAAGACACCCCCCCCCCCCCCTCGCTTGGAGCTTAAAACAGGAACTTAATCTCAACTTTAAATTCACACAATTCAAGTTTTATATCTCTACAACTCCATTTTAGTGACAAAGTCTGTCCACTCCCACAAACGTTTATCACTTCTCAGGAAAGAAGAGTAATGAGAAGGAAACAAATTGAGAAGTAATGAGAAGGAAACAAAACGAAAAGATTGTCCCACTCTTGACCTGACGATCAACATCGGCACCTCTGTTGTTTCCCCGACTCTGACCGCAAGGAATCTGGGTGTGACCCTGGATAACAACCTCTCCTTCACGGCAAACATCGCTGCTACAACTCGTTGCTGCAGATATACGCTGTACAACATCAGGAAGATTCGTCCCCAGCTGACCCAGAAAGCCACCCAGGTTCTGGTCCAGGCTCTCGTCACCTCACGCCTAGACTATTGCAACTCCCTCCTGGCTGGTCTACCTGCATGTGCCATCCGACCTCTGCAGCTCATCCAGAATGCAGCGGCTCGTCTGGTCTTCAACCTTCCAAAATTTTCCCACACCACTCCGCTCCTCCGCTCCCTCCACTGGCTCCCGGTAACTGCTAGAATCCACTTCAAGACACTGGTACTTGCATACCATGCTGCGAATGGATCTGGCCCTTCCTACATCCAGGACATGGTTAAACTGTACACCCCAGCGCGTGCACTCCGCTCGGCATCAGCCAAACGACTCGCTGCACCCTCGCTGCGAGGTGGACCCAAGTTCCCATCAGCAAAAACACGTGGGTTTGCTATCCTGGCTCCAAGATGGTGGAATGAGCTCCCCATTGACATCAGGACGGCAGAAAGCCTGCACATCTTCCGGCGCAGACTGAAAACTCATCTCTTTCGACTCCACTTCGAGCGATAGAATTACTAACAAAGCACTTATATACTAACATAGGACTGGCCTATCTATAGCCAGCTGAGTAGCACTTCAAATGTGTGGCTCTATGATACCTGCTGTACTTATATGATTCTGTTTTTCTTCTGGGCTGTGTCTTCCTGGTCGTATGTACTTATTGTAAGTCGCTTTGGACAAAAGCGTCAGCTAAATGCAATGTAATGTAATAATGTAATGAAACAGACGTTGTGTCAGAGTGTTGCCGAGCAACAGACACAGGGAGCAGGGGGCGGGGCTCAGACTCTGGACCTTCACACTCATGTCCAGTAGGTGGCGGTATGCACCTTTTAAGTTCTTTGCAATCCGCCAAAAACCGAGAGGAGAAGAAGGTGAAAATAAGAGGTGAGTGGATTAAACACCTGCAGAGGTTTCATTAAGTGTATTTACACCTGTTCGCTTACAGTTAATCACGAATCAGAAGTTATCTTATTTAACACAACGGCTGTAATCTTGGAAGAAAGAAACTCACAATTTTTTTTTTAAATGTGCGCCAAAAATAGTCTCAAACTATCTTTAAATAAAGGCTAAAAGCTAAAGTCTAACAGCTAAAATCTAACAGCTAGAGTCTAACAGCTACAGTCTAACAGCTACAGTCTAACAGCTAGAGTCTAACAGCTAGAGTCTAACAGCTAGAGTCTAACAGCTACAGTCTAACAGCTAGAGTCTAACAGCTACAGTCTAACAGCTAGAGTCTAACAGCTAGAGTCTAACAGTTAGAGTCTAACAGCTAGAGTCTAACAGCTAGAGTCTAACAGCTACAGTCTAACAGCTAGAGTCTAACAGCTAGAGTCTAACAGTTAGAGTCTAACAGCTACAGTCTAACAGCTAGAGTCTAACAGCTAGAGTCTAACAGTTAGAGTCTAACAGCTAGAGTCTAACAGCTAGAGTCTAACAGCTACAGTCTAACAGCTAGAGTCTAACAGCTAGAGTCTAACAGTTAGAGTCTAACAGCTACAGTCTAACAGCTAGAGTCTATCAGCTAGAGTCTAACAGCTAGAGTCTAACAGCTAGAGTCTAACAGCTAGAGTCTAACAGCTAAAGGCTAACAGCTAAAGGCTAACAGCTAGAGTCTAACAGCTAAAGTCTAACAGCTAAAGTCTAACAGCTACAGTCTAACAGCTACAGTCTAACAGCTACAGTCTAACGGCTATCAGCTAGAGTCTATCAGCTAGAGTCTAACAGCTAGAGTCTAACAGCTAAAGGCTAACAGCTAAAGGCTAACAGCTAAAGGCTAACAGCTAAAGGCTAACAGCTAAAGGCTAACAGCTAAGTCTAACGGCTATCAGCTATTATTCCAGTTCGGCTCTGGGTGAGTAACAGTTGACTTTATGTTAGTTATTTATTACACCAGTTGTCTTTTAAGACGGTTTGAGTTGTTGTGTTGGTGCACTTTACCATAGATATGGTTTTAAATATATGCTAGCTAGCTTATTAGCATCGCCATTCACCGTGACGTAGCATTTTCCCATTGAAATGAATGGGGTTCTTCAGTTAGCAGCTAACGCTAAGTGACGGTTTAGCTCATTAGATAAATAGATATACTTTATTTATTTAAATAATGATTTATCTTAAACTGGGAAATGATTGAGTCACAGCAGAAGTGTTTTCAGGCATTACACGAGTTAAACATATTTAAAAGATGCAATAAGATAATAAAAATGAAGCATTAGCAGCAAGTTTACACACGGGACACAGATCACTAGAGTATCTAAAGAATACACAATATACAGAAAATACTGTATACATGGAGTACATTGAACAGTCTCACTAGCTATTGTTTGCTTTCTGTGTTAACTTAGTGATAGTTAATGACACGGATAGCGTTATAACCGTGGTTCAAACATCCATTAATGTCACTTTCTATGTGAATAAAGTCATTTTAATGAAATAAAAGTGAACAAACTGTGAGCTGTAAGTTAGAATGTAAATTATACACAGATTATGATGAATTATATCTAAATATTTGTATTATATTAATAATAATTTACACAGAAAACCAACTTTGTATCGTAATGGTTAAAGTCATTTGCATGTAACGTTAGTAACTATTAGGGCTGTCCCGAATACCATTTCTCGGGCTCCGGATATTCGGTAGTAATCAGCAGCGAATATTCGGTGCGGAGATTTTTTTTCATAACACGCTCCGAGACACCTGACAACACACTGTTAAGCAGAAGCGCAGAAAGAGCATACTATTACGATTTATATTTATTTATTGTCTCAGTACTCGCATACATTAAAACTAAATGTGTCCTCTGCATTTAACCCAGCCGCAGTGCAGCGCCGGGGATATAGGCGTAAACAGTAAACGGTATTTAAATAAATGAAAAACGAAAAATAAATGAACGAACTGTATGCCAATAATTGCCTTAGCCCCAGATGTTCCCACATCGCTCCTATTATTTTCACTATTCGGATAAAATTGAAAAACTAATATAAAAAACAATTCGGTTGCTTGCTTGCAACTATTTTCCAAGGATAGTAAGAGCACGATTTTATCATGTGTAACGTTACTGTTTAAACGGCGGATAACGCAGCTTCATCATGGCAACTTGACAACAGCTAAGCTAAGCTAGGCTACTACTTACAGCATCCGGTGACTTTTCAGAGTTGTTGTGCCACCGGCCAGTTCTTGTCGCATATTTGGCACACTGCCTTCTTCTTACCGTCGTCCAATTTAAAATGGTCCCACACAGCTGGAGTCTTCGGCATTTTGTGTTCAGGTGTGTGAAGCGAGGTGAAGCAAGGAGAAGCGTGCCGTTGCGTTCGTGACTGTGAGTGAACGCGATGTCAGGAGCACAGGCTGAGATTGTATATATTTCCGCATTTTAACAGTGCAATTCAAAAGTATAAATATAGTATAAGAATATGGAAATTCGCCTTTATTGATAGCATACATTTAGGGGAAAAAAATTTTTTGGGGAAAAAAAATAAAAAAACGAATATCCGAATAATGAAATTGAAACCCGAATAGTTGGCCAACGAACGAATATTCGAATAGTCGAATATTCGGGTACAGCCCTAGTAACTATCTGACCTTTCTATAATTTTCTCCTCTGCTTAGCATCACATTGACCAAATGGATCAATTTGGAACATGTTTAAGCCACAGCAGCATAGAGATAAGACGTGGTGTGATAAAACACTACATATAAGCATCTAGAAACATATCATTGAATAAACTCTTTGAATTCCTCCTCTTCACTCCTGACAGTTTATGATGAATTGTATCTAAATATTTGTATTATATTAATAATGAAGCAGCTCTGTGGTCTTCACCAGGACAGCTGATGAGCAGCATGGAGGAGAAGAAAGAGACCCCTGGAGCTCAGGTCAGTGTGCACTTCATCACAAGATATTCCTAATTCCAGCGTTTCTGCCAGGCGGGCGTTTTACCTTCATTTGACGCCCTTATTCAGCTCGGAACGCCCTATACAGACATTGGCTCATGGGGAGCTCATTCCACCATCTTGGAGCCAGGATAGCAAACCCACGTGTTTTTGCTGATGGGAACTTGGGTCCCCCTTGCAGCGAGGGTGCAGCGAGTCGTTTGGCTGATGCAGAGCGGAGTGCACGCGCTGGGGTGTACAGTTTAACCATGTCCTGGATGTAGGAAGGGCCAGATCCATTCGCAGCATGGTATGCAAGTACCAGTGTCTTGAAGTGGATTCTAGCAGTTACCGGGAGCCAGTGGAGGGAGCGGAGGAGCGGAGTGGGGTGGGAACATTTAGGAAGGTTGAAGACCAGACGAGCCGCTGCATTCTGGATGAGCTGCAGAGGTCGGATGGCACATGCAGGTAGACCAGCCAGGAGGGAGTTGCAGTAGTCTAGGCGTAAGGTGACGAGAGCCTGGACCAGAACCTGGGTGGCTTTCTGGGTCAGCTGGGGACGTATCTTCCTGATGTTGTAAAGCGTGTATCTGCAGCAACGGGTTGTAGCAGCGATGTTTGCAGTGAAGGACAGGTTGTTATCTAGAGTCACACCCAGATTCCTTGCAGTCTGAGTCGGGGAAACAACAGAGGTGCCGATGTTGATTGTCAGGTCAAGAGTGGGACAATCTTTTCCCGGAAGGAAAAGCAGTTCAGTCTTGTCAAGGTTGAGCTTGAGGTGATGAGCAGACATCCACGGAGAGATGTCAGCTAGACAAGCAGAGATGCGTGCGACGACCTGGGTCTCTGAGCGGGGAAAGGACAGAATCAATTGGGTGTCGTCAGCATAGCAGTGGTATGAAAAACCATGCGGGCTAATGACCGATCCGAGCGAGTTTGTGTACAGGGAGAAGAGGAGGGGACCTTCACAGATCCCTCACAAATGAATTGAGCAAGTCACTAGTTTCTTGGTCATCCGTCGTCTCCCTTTCAAATGTGGGTTTTCTTGACCTTTGTGCTGACCCCCACCATAGATCCACTGGCCCTTCAGCATTGAAGTCTTGGATTGGCCAGGCGAATACATTTCTAATGTTAAATAAATGAAAACCATTCACAGTTAAGAATTAGATATTAATTATGAATGCTGTAAATTACCTTTAATTATGTCTAACTATATTTAAAATGTGTTACCTTTTTATAGAAGTGATTATGCCAATATTGTTCCTACGGTAAAGTTTCGTTTAGCACTTTTATTTTGGTAGTAATAAGATCAGGACTCTTATTTTGAAGGAACTTTTACCGGAAATGAATGCACAACGGAGCAGAATGTACTTCTATATTTCGCCTCCCAAGACTTTACACATTTCCTCTTTGCCAAGAAGTGGTTGACATTTTTTCTGAATGGTTGCCGTCGAGCCCTGACTGCGTTACTATAGTTACTGCCCCAGTTCTTAAACCGTATTGGAAACGCATCATAAAGTGAGCCTGGCCTAACTATACCGTACTAAGCCGTGCGAGGCCCTGCAGTGGTAATGCGCCATGTCATTAAAGACCTTTACAAGAGCAGTCTCAGTGCTGTGGTTTGGACGAAAGCCTGACTGGAACTCATCCAGACAGTTATTTAAATGCAATAAATTACTCAACTGTTGAAAAAACGACTTTTTCAATGATTTTACCTAGAAATGGCACGTTTGATATGGGCCTGTAATTGTTCATTACTGAAGCATCTAGATTATTCTTTTGTAAGAGCGATTTAATGACTGCAGTTTTCAGGGCCTGTGTAAAAAATACCTGAGTGAAGAGATTTGTTTCCTATATGAAGTAGATCTGAGGCCATGCAACGAAAAACATCTTTGAAAAATCCTGTTGGAATAATATCAAGGCAGCAGGAGGAGGATTTCAGAAGTTGAATAATGTCCTCTAGGTTTTTATCATTAATCTGATGGAATTGTGTCATGGTGTTTGAATTGATGTTAAGTGGACACAGGGACAACACACTTGCTGTTCCTGATGCAGAGGCACTGACTGCTTGTCTGATTTTCTGAATGGGGGGGATACTGACACTGGGGGGTTAGTTAGTCTGTCGACGGTAGCAAACAAGGCACATGCGTTGTTTTTGGCAATGATGTCAGAGAAGAAAGACTGTCGTGCACGTTTTAGAGTGGCCTTTTATTGTGGCCAGCCTAAGGCACACCTGTGCAATAATCATGCTGTCTAATCAGCATCTTGATATGCCACACCTGTGAGGTGGGATGGATTATCTCGGCAAAGGAGAAGTGCTCACTATCACACATTCTTTCAGATTTGTGAACAATATTTGAGAGAAATGGTTATTTTGTGTTTATAGAAAATGTTTTAGGTCTTTGAGTTCATCTCATGAACAATGGGAGCAAAAACAAAAGTGTTGGGTTTATATTTTTGTTCAGTGTATTTCCCCACATAAACAAAACAGATGCGAGTCAAGTCACGTGACTCGAGTCCCCCACCTCTCGTATATACTTTGGTTAGAATATTGCTGTATCAAATATAATAAACACAAACAGTTGATAAGTAGTATTTTGTTAACTCAAGGTTTATATTAATTGAGTTTTTATTGTGTTAATTTGTGTATTTATGCTTTTTAGATTGACTTTCTCTCTTTCTCTGTCGTTCTGTTCTAGAAACCGAAAGGAAAAGAAAGACGTCACAGCTGTCAGCAATGTGACAAATCCTTTACAACATCTGCACATTTAAAGCGCCACCTGCGTGTTCACACGGGAGAAAAACCGTACAGCTGTGAAGAGTGTGGGACAACTTTCGCTCGTTCAGATCATCTCAAAACACATCACCGTATTCACACGGGAGAAAAACCCGTACAGCTGTGAAGAGTGTGGGACAACTTTCGCTCGTTCAGGTAATCTCAAAACACATCACCGTATTCACACGGGAGAAAAACCGTACAGCTGTGAAGAGTGTGGGACAACTTTCGCTCGTTCAGGTCATCTCAAAACACATCACAGTATTCACACGGGAGAAAAACCGTACAGCTGTGAAGAGTGTGGGACAACTTTCGGTCGTTCAGGTCATCTCAAAACACATCACAGTATTCACACCGGAGAAAAACCGTACAGCTGTGAAGAGTGTGGGACAACTTTCGCTCGTTCAGGTCATCTCAAAACACATCACAGTATTCACACGGAGAAAAACCGTACAGCTGTGAAGAGTGTGGGACAACTTTCGGTCGTTCAGGTAATCTCAAAACACATCACCGTATTCACACGGGAGAAAAACCGTACAGCTGTGAAGAGTGTGGGAAAACTTTCACTCGTTCAGGTCATCTCAAAACACATCACCGTATTCACACGGGAGAAAAACCGTACAGCTGTGAAGTGTGGGACAACTTTCGCTCGTTCAGGTCATCTCAAAACACATCACAGTATTCACACGGGAGAAAAACCGTACAGCTGTGAAGAGTGTGGGACAACTTTCGGTCGTTCAGGTAATCTCAAAACACATCACCGTATTCACACGGGAGAAAAACCGTACAGCTGTGAAGAGTGTGGGACAACTTTCGCTCGTTCAGGTCATCTCAAAACACATCACAGTATTCACACGGGAGAAAAAACCGTACAGCTGTGAAGAGTGTGGGACAACTTTCGGTCGTTCAGGTAATCTCAAAACACATCACCGTATTCACACGGGAGAAAAACCGTACAGCTGTGAAGAGTGTGGGACAACTTTCGGTCGTTCAGGTAATCTCAAAACACATCACCGTATTCACACGGGAGAAAAACCGTACAGCTGTGAAGAGTGTGGGAAAACTTTCACTCGTTCAGGTCATCTCAAAACACATCACCGTATTCACACGGGAGAAAAACCGTACAGCTGTGAAGAGTGTGGGACAACTTTCGCTCGTTCAGGTCATCTCAAAACACATCACCGTATTCACACGGAAGACAAACCGTACTGGTGTGAAGAGTGTGGGAAAATGTTCACTAGATCAGATGCTCTCAAAACACATCTTCGTGTTCACACAGGAGAAAAACCATAGTGGTTTTAAGAGTGTAGGAGCCGCAATTAAGCATATTTTGTTTTTTCAGTTTACAATAAACAATTCCCATCTATTGGCCTTGTGTTGGGTAATCCTTTTTTCCATTACAGATCCCATCCCAACAGCGCCATCTGTTGACGTAACGTCAGAATTGACAGGCATAATGTTCACTGTTCCTTTAAGTTTCGTTTTCTGGCTGTCTGCCGAACAGCTGACATTATTGCAGCATTAAATCCAAGCCATTGTCCAATACAGCTTATGTATCCAATATAAAATCCAATTTTAATGCACACAACAGTCTATGGGGCAGCAACCATACAGACAGTAACGGAAATATAGTGGAAGAAATGCTGGAGGAAAGAACACTAGTATGCCTTAATGATGGACATGGCATAAGAGTAGATGTTCACAGGGGGAACGTCTCATGCCTGGATCTGACATTAGTGTCAAACTGTTTGGTTCATACATGAGAATGGTTTGTTTTGAATAACTCCACTGTAGGAAGTGACCATTATCCAGTGATTACTAAAATGAATACTAATGTATATATGCAGGAAGGAGGTGTAATAACCAGGTGGTGCTTTGCTAAAGCTGATTGGGGGAAATGTAGGATATGGTGTGAGGAGTCGGTACACCTGCTAACGAGGGAAGCAGAGAGGTCATTACAAGCCACATAACGCAACATAAATGCAGCAGAGAACGGTATACCCAAAGCAACAACCAAGGGTAGGAAGAAAGTGGTGCCATGGTGGAATGAGGAATGCAGCAGGACTACTAAAGAGCGAAACGATGCATTTAGAGAATTAAAGAAAAACATGACACAAAATAATGTTATAGAGTTTCAAAGGGAAAGGGCAGCTGCTCGAAGGACAAGAGAACATGGAGAGAATTCTGTTCTACCATTGGCAGAGGAGTAACATTAGGTGATGTCTGGTCCATGTTTAAGCAGAGGAGTAACATTAGGTGATGTCTGGTCCATGTTTAAGCAGAGGAGTAACATTAGGTGATGTCTGGTCCATGTTTAAGCAGAGGAGTAACATTAGGCGATGTCTGGTCCATGTTTAAGCAGAGGAGTAACATTAGGTGATGTCTGGTCCATGTTTAAGCAGAGGAGTAACATTAGGTGATGTCTGGTCCATGTTTAAGCAGAGGAGTAACATTAGGGGATGTCTGGTCCATGTTTAAGCAGAGGAGTAACATTAGGTGATGTCTGGTCCATGTTTAAGCAGAGGAGTAACATTAGGGGATGTCTGGTCCATGTTTAAGCAGAGGAGTAACATTAGGTGATGTCTGGTCCATGTTTAAGCAGAGGAGTAACATTAGGTGATGTCTGGTCCATGTTTAAGCAGAGGAGTAACATTAGGCGATGTCTGGTCCATGTTTAAGCAGAGGAGTAACATTAGGTGATGTCTGGTCCATGTTTAAGCAGAGGAGTAACATTAGGTGATGTCTGGTCCATGTTTAAGCAGAGGAGTAACATTAGGTGATGTCTGGTCCATGTTTAAGCAGAGGACTAACATTAGGTGATGTCTGGTCCATGTTTAAGCAGAGGAGTAACATTAGGCGATGTCTGGTCCATGTTTAAGCAGAGGAGTAACATTAGGTGATGTCTGGTCCATGTTTAAGCAGAGGAGTAACATTAGGTGATGTCTGGTCCATGTTTAAGCAGAGGACTAACATTAGGTGATGTCTGGTCCATGTTTAAGCAGAGGACTAACATTAGGTGATGTCTGGTCCATGTTTAAGCAGAGGAGTAACATTAGGTGATGTCTGGTCCATGTTTAAGCAGAGGAGTAACATTAGGTGATGTCTGGTCCATGTTTAAGCAGAGGAGTAACATTAGGTGATGTCTGGTCCATGTTTAAGCAGAGGAGTAACATTAGGCGATGTCTGGTCCATGTTTAAGCAGAGGAGTAACATTAGGTGGTGTCTGGTCCATGTTTAAGCAGAGGAGTAACATTAGGTGATGTCTGGTCCATGTTTAAGCAGAGGAGTAACATTAGGCGATGTCTGGTCCATGTTTAAGCAGAGGAGTAACATTAGGTGATGTCTGGTCCATGTTTAAGCAGAGGAGTAACATTAGGTGATGTCTGGTCCATGTTTAAGCAGAGGAGTAACATTAGGTGATGTCTGGTCCATGTTTAAGCAGAGGACTAACATTAGGTGATGTCTGGTCCATGTTTAAGCAGAGGAGTAACATTAGGTGATGTCTGGTCCATGTTTAAGCAGAGGAGTAACATTAGGTGATGTCTGGTCCATGTTAAGCAGAGGAGTAACATTAGGTGATGTCTGGTCCATGTTTAAGCAGAGGAGTAACATTAGGCGATGTCTGGTCCATGTTTAAGCAGAGGAGTAACATTAGGTGGTGTCTGGTCCATGTTTAAGCAGAGGAGTAACATTAGGTGATGTCTGGTCCATGTTTAAGCAGAGGACTAACATTAGGTGAAGCCTGGTCCATGTTTAAGCAGAGGAGTAACATTAGGTGGTGTCTGGTCCATGTTTAAGCAGAGGAGTAACATTAGGTGATGTCTGGTCCATGTTTAAGCAGAGGAGTAACATTAGGTGATGTCTGGTCCATGTTTAAGCAGAGGAGTAACATTAGGCGATGTCTGGTCCATGTTTAAGCAGAGGAGTAACATTAGGTGATGTCTGGTCCATGTTTAAGCAGAGGAGTAACATTAGGCGATGTCTGGTCCATGTTTAAGCAGAGGAGTAACATTAGGGGATGTCTGGTCCATGTTTAAGCAGAGGAGTAACATTAGGTGATGTCTGGTCCATGTTTAAGCAGAGGAGTAACATTAGGCGATGTCTGGTCCATGTTTAAGCAGAGGAGTAACATTAGGTGATGTCTGGTCCATGTTTAAGCAGAGGAGTAACATTAGGCGATGTCTGGTCCATGTTTAAGCAGAGGAGTAACATTAGGCGATGTCTGGTCCATGTTTAAGCAGAGGAGTAACATTAGGGGATGTCTGGTCCATGTTTAAGCAGAGGAGTAACATTAGGTGATGTCTGGTCCATGTTTAAGCAGAGGAGTAACATTAGGTGATGTCTGGTCCATGTTTAAGCAGAGGAGTAACATTAGGCGATGTCTGGTCCATGTTTAAGCAGAGGAGTAACATTAGGTGATGTCTGGTCCATGTTTAAGCAGAGGACTAACATTAGGTGAAGCCTGGTCCATGTTTAAGCAGAGGAGTAACATTAGGTGGTGTCTGGTCCATGTTTAAGCAGAGGAGTAACATTAGGTGATGTCTGGTCCATGTTTAAGCAGAGGAGTAACATTAGGTGATGTCTGGTCCATGTTTAAGCAGAGGAGTAACATTAGGTGATGTCTGGGTCCATGTTTAAGCAGAGGAGTAACATTAGGCGATGTCTGGTCCATGTTTAAGCAGAGGAGTTAACATTAGGTGATGTCTGGTCCATGTTTAAGCAGAGGAGTAACATTAGGCGATGTCTGGTCCATGTTAAGCAGAGGAGTAACATTAGGTGGGTGTCTGGTCCATGTTTAAGCAGAGGAGTAACATTAGGTGGTGTCTGGTCCATGTTAAGCAGAGGAAGTAACATTAGGGGATGTCTGGTCCATGTTTAAGCAGAGGAGTAACATTAGGGGATGTCTGGTCCATGTTTAAGCAGAGGACTAACATTAGGTGAAGCCTGGTCCATGTTTAAGCAGAGGAGTAACATTAGGTGGTGTCTGGTCCATGTTTAAGCAGAGGAGTAACATTAGGTGATGTCTGGTCCATGTTTAAGCAGAGGAGTAACATTAGGTGATGTCTGGTCCATGTTTAAGCAGAGGAGTAACATTAGGTGATGTCTGGTCCATGTTTAAGCAGAGGAGTAACATTAGGCGATGTCTGGTCCATGTTTAAGCAGAGGAGTAACATTAGGTGATGTCTGGTCCATGTTTAAGCAGAGGAGTAACATTAGGTGGTGTCTGGTCCATGTTTAAGCAGAGGAGTAACATTAGGCGATGTCTGGTCCATGTTAAGCAGAGGAGTAACATTAGGTGGTGTCTGGTCCATGTTTAAGCAGAGGAGTAACATTAGGTGGTGTCTGGTCCATGTTTAAGCAGAGGAGTAACATTAGGGGATGTCTGGTCCATGTTTAAGCGGATGAGTGGGAAAAGGAAATCCATTAAAATGCCAGCTTTGGTTGATGGGGAGAGGCTGGCAGTGGCAGATAAAGAGAAGGCAGGTATGTTAGGAAGGACACTTGCAGCAGTACATAGTGGGGAGCATCTCAGTGATATTCATAGGCAGCAGAAACAGCAGTTACTAGCAGAGAATGAAACCGTGAAGGAGAAGAGACAGGATAATAGGTCAGCTCTGGATGTGGAATCAGTCAGAGTGAGTAACGACATGGGAAAAACATTGAAAATGAAAGGGATAATGGCAATAGTGTACTTTGACATTGAAAAGGCGTGTGACTGTGTGGAGGGAGGGGTTACTGATCACATTGGAGGGAGGATGTTCATTTGGGTAAGGGCCTTTTGAACAGACGGGACATTTAGAGTAAAGGTTGGAGCAGATATTTCCAATTATTTAGAAATAGAAAATGGTATTCCCCAAGGCAGTGCAGTCAGTCCAATATTATTTAACATGATTAATGACATTGACATGCTTAGACACATGCATCCAATCGGCTCTGTACGCAGATGATGGGGCTATTTGGATGAGGGGAAGACGTGCCCCATACATAATGGAGAAGCTAGAGCGATTTAAAAAGTGGAGAGGTTGTATAGCGTATGGAGCAGCAGCAAAAACATCACTTTAAAAAAATGGATAGGCTGTGTATTGGAGCATCCCCTATCAATGCAGTTCTGATAGAAGCAGGAGAGACGCCTCTGGAGCAGGGTTTCCGGTCAAATGTCCGAACAGAATTTATTTTACCGAACACATTTGAAACTTACCGGTCATGTTTCAATAATAAGAATTGTGTAGCAGAGTTTCCGTTAGCAGGTAATCACCGGACTATGACCGGATATGCTGATGTTTAAAACTCAGTTAATGAGTCATTTTTATATTGCTTCAGTTTATAATCAGAACAGATCGAAAAATTCAGATTCATTTTTCAAACAACATTATTATTACATTCAAAGAAACTACTTGTAGTAGATGAACTATATTATTCTCTCTCTCTCTCTCTCTCTCTCTCTCTCTCTCTCTCTCTCGCTCGCTCTCTCGCTCGCTCGCTCTCTCGCTCGCTCGCTCTCTCGCTCGCTCTCTCGCTCGCTCGCTCGCTCGCTCTCTCGCTCGCTCGCTCGCTCTCGCTCTCGCTCGCTCTCTCGCTCTCTCGCTCGCTCGCTCGCTCGCTCGCTCTCTCTCTCTCTCTCTCTGCTAATCAGTGGGCGGGGCTTCAGGTCAGACTCAGCAGCTGATCTGATCTCTCTCTCTCTCGTCCGGTTACACTACACTCGCGTTTATGTCCATATGGATCAGACCCAGCTCTCCTGATCGGCCTATAGAGAGCACAGATCAAGCAATTAAGAGTGAATATCGGCCGATAATGATCAGGCGGCCAATCGATCGGAGCATCGGACATTTTGACCGACAGGTTTTGAATTTACCGGTTTTTATTCAATTTGACCAGCTAAAAACCGGTAAATACCGGCTAACGGAAACCCTGCTCTGGAGATCAGAAGAGAGAGACTTGCTCTGTCACACTGGGTCAGGCTACAAGGAAGTGGAGAGGGACATATCACAAACAGAAAACTACAGGATTGCTGGGAATATACAAAGTTCCAGGGGCGTGGGTTTGGCTGGACGAGTGAGGAGAGAACGAGGGCATCTGGAGTGGAGACCATCACGTTTGCCAAAGCAAGCCCATTTAGCCGTGTTCCCCCATGGCTGTCCCCAGAAGCTAACATGGGTGTGAGTGTCATAGAAAGGAAAAAAGTGGGAATTAAAAGGAGTACCTGAAGGAAAAGTACTACAATTACCTCAACATATACACAGATGGTTCTAAGAACAAGGAAGATTGTGTTGGAGTTGGTATATACATCCCAGACGTTAAAATATTGATCTGAAAAAGAGCGTCTGATCAACTATCAGGGTACACAGCTGAGTGGGTGGAAGAGGTCAGACCAGATAGGGTGGTGATATGATTCGTTGTCCATATTAAAAAGCATACAGTCAACAACAACTGCCAGAGAAGACATTCTCATAGAACTGAACCACCGCCTGTTAAGACTTCACAGAGGCGGTAGATCTGCAGTTCTGCTGGGTGCACGTGAGGGGGGGGAAAGGGAACGAGTGTGCATGAGGGGGGAAAGGGAACGAGTGTGCATGGAGGGGGGAAAGGGAACGAGTGTGCATGGGGGGGGAAAGGGAACGAGTGTGCATGAGGGGGGGAAAGGGAACAAGTGTGCATGGAGGGGGGAAAGGGAACGAGTGTGCATGGGGGGGGAAAGGGAACGAGTGTGCATGAGGGGGGGAAAGGGAACGAGTGTGCATGAGGGGGGGAAAGGGAACGAGTGTGCATGGGGGGGGGAAGGGAATGAGTGTGCATGAGGGGGGGAAAGGGAACGAGTGTGCATGAGGGGGGGAAGGGAACGAGTGTGCATGAGGGGGGGAAAGGGAACGAGTGTGCATGAGGGGGGGAAAGGGAACGAGTGTGCATGAGGGGGGGAAGGGAACGAGTGCGCATGAGGGGGGCCCCCGGGCCTTGAGTTTGACACGTGTGGTTTAGATCATAGATGGATATGTCCATGAGTTAAGAGATGGTTAATGATATTATGATTCACAGTAGCTTCAGAGCTAGCAGTCTGTATTTGTAAACAAAGACAGGACGAGCTGGAAATGAAAAAAATCCTTAAAAACTGGTTAGAAAATGTTTCTGATGGAAGGAAACGACCTCTTCTCTCTTTGAATGTGGTTTATACCTTTCAGATAACATCGAGCAACAGTTAAAGCCATACAATGAACCGTTTTCGCTGCACCCTCGCTGCGAGGGGGACCCAAGTTCCCATCAGCAGAAACACGTGGGTTTGCTATCCTGGCTCCAAGATGGTGGAATGAGCTCCCCATTGACATCAGGACAGCAGAAAGCTTACACACCTTCCGGGGCAGACTGAAAACTCATCTCTTTCGACTCCACTTCCAGCCATAGAATTACTAACAAGGCACTTATATACTAATAAAAGAATAAATATGTACTTTTAATAAGATAAGAGAAGAGTTACACATCATGTGAAACTAAAACTGATATACATATATATAATCAATGAGTAAATGTGTCTTTCAGACGCCCCTTGATTACATGATGGTTATTAAGTCACCTCAATATATTTTTCTTTCTGCTGATTCTCGGTCATTAAGGTGAGAGTCGTCACGATGCCGGGGAAAACCGGGGACCAGTTCAAACCGGGAGACCTGGTGTTCGCCAAGATGAAGGGATTCCCCACTGGCCTGCCAGGACACACACAAACGCACAGACACACACGCACGCACGCTGACACACACAACATAAATACCTGCATACAGATGTGTATTCCTAGCTCACGTGATATTCTGTGTGTTCAGGTGTGTCAGTGTGACGGCGGTGGAAGAAATAAGAGAATCCCGGTCTACTTCTTCAGGACGCATCAGATGTACGTACACACACACACACACACACACACACACACACACACACACACACACACACACACACTGTAATCCTGACAGCAAAGACATGATGACTTCAAAGTGTAATATCCGTCCTCAGAGAATCGAGGATGGGGGAGAGATGGCAGCAACACACAGCACAGAATAATTACCGAAACTAAACAAAGTGTTTTTATTTATTTATTAAAATGATAACTACAAACTGAAAAAACAGGGGAAGCCCGGCTTCCCTCGGCCTCCGGGAGAAAACGCCACTGACTGACAGAGAACTGCAGGAGAGGAATAAGGCCTCTTTCAAACATGCAGCAGGTGTTCCTGAACATCAGCAGCACGCTGACCTCTAGTGAATCAACACAGAGAGATATTCTCAAACGGACCATTTACAACGAGGTGTGTGTATCTAGAGCAGGGGGTCCACACTTTCTTCACTGAGGGACACATACAGAAAAACATACGAAGGTCTGTAGGTGAAAATAGGGAGGCGTGAATTACACCAGAAATGCAGTAAAATGACAAATAGACGTAGATTAGATTCACCCCTTAAAAAGGTGTGAGGGATTTGTGGAGTCTATTTTTATATAACATTACAAGACTGATTCTTATTATTACATGACATGCTTATTGTGCTCATGAGATTGCTATAGAATAAATAGACAATCACTAATCCCCGGTTCTGATGGGTTACCAACGAGGGGAGTAGTCAGAAGAAAGTTTTAGCTTGCAATAGAAAGTAGCAGAAGCCAGATGCAGGCACTGTGGAAGCAATGAGTTATTGAGGCTATGGCCTTGGCCGCCTGGGTTAGCTCCGCGCCCACGCGTAGCTGGGAGTCAGTATAACCAAGATTCCATTTTTCTGTAGAAGCTTCCTCAAAACAAATTACATGATGGTGCCAGAGTAGGGAGGGACTGCCACAAGCCGGCCGAATGCTGATTGGAGGATCGTGTTGCCAAGAGACTCTGAGTCTGCGCACCGACCAAAGAGAACCAAAGTCTAAACCGCGGTATCTCTTCAGCTAGTCTTGACCAATCATAAATGTACGGGCAATGTGTAATAAAGTGTATTGTCGTTAGAGGCTCTCTACAGATTACAGTTTTGCTGCCTGTGATTTCCAAGACGTGACGAGTCCTTGGCCAAGTGGTATATATCTTTTGCTCTCTTTACAATAGATAGTTAAACTTAGAAGTTGTCTGTCTTTTCTGGAATTCTGAACCCAACATTTTCTGTGTAAATTATTATTAATATAATACAAATATTTAGATATAATCCATCATAATCTGTGTAGCAATGTACCTTCTAATTTACAGCTGACAGTTTGTTCACTTTTATTTCATTAAAATGACTTTATTCACATAGAAAGTGACATTAATGGATGTTTGAACCACGGTTATAACGCTATCCGTGTCATTAACTATCACTAAGTTAACACAGAAAGCAAACATTAGCTAGTGAGGCTGTTTAATGTACTCCTCTGAGCTCTGTTTAATATATTCAGATCTTTTAGTGGTTTTTCATCACAACTTTGTAGCAGTAGAGAAATGTGATTTAAAAAAAGCATTCAGAGCTTCATGTTGACTCCTTGCATTATAGAGTAAGCAGAGTCAACTGAAATACAGTTCTCTTAATCCTCTCTTAGTTTTCCTCTGGTGTTCTGGACATGGTGCTCATCAGAAATGCATCCATCACGGGGCATTTCCTGCATTTTTAATGTAATTAAAGTCTTTTTCCATCAGTGCAGATAAACCCAGCAGGAAGAGCACAGATCCAATCAGAGCTCAGACTAATGATGTCTGTCAGCCATTAGAATTATTCATCACACCTCTACTTTTACGGCTACAACCAGAGGCGCGGGAAGGTATTTTGAGTGGGGGTGCTGAGGTGCTGGACTCCAGTGAACACTATTACGGGCACTATAGAGCACGCACAAAAGCACTCCCCACACGCAAATACACAGTACACCCGCGACTGTTACAATGACGGAGCCTACACACGGCGGCGTGCGTTGTCGCCTGCCGGCGGGGGGGGCTGAAACTCGACCAACAACCAATCACATGAATCTTCCGCCCCAGACACACAAGCACGCGGTTTGATTGGCTAGAGCTTGTACTGGCATATGATTCCATTGGCTGGCGCCTCCGTCGAGGCGGCAAAAGTAGAACATTGCTCTACTTTTGCAGCGAGCACCGCGAGAGAAGCTATGCTTTGCTCCCACAATGCAGTTCGGCGAATCGTGACGTCACCCCATTCAAAGTGAATGGGCAGAAGCGTTGAAGCGGCAACGCACGCCACCGTGTGTAGGCTCCGTGAAGGCTCGATAATCAGCTCACGGCATATAGGCAGGGGTAAAGTGCTATTTTTTACGAGTGGGGAGCGGACCTCACCTCCTCTAGGGGGGTCCGGGGGAAGATTTTTTTTTAAATATTGAAGTTGAAAGCATCAATCTGGTGCACTTTGAGAGCAACATTAGAGATCTATGGATACATCTCTCAACACCCAGATGAAACACAACTGTAAGCAGATGTTCTTTTTCTTTATGGATATTTTACAAATCACTCCCCTTTCAAACTGTATTCTTGTTTTACGGCCATATAGTATTTCATAACTGTTTATGCTTTATTCTCTTATTTTTTTTATAACTATAATGAACATATGAAGGTGTGCTGCGGAAATAATCTTTTGAATAATTTATGACAAAACCGTTTGAGACCGACTGAGATAACTTAGACTAAAGTTAACTATCGAAACACTCAGAGATTCCTTTAGCTCACCTGAGCCTCTCAGTCTGAGAGGAGAGCTCTCCTCCAGCTTGTTGTGGAACCAACAACAGCTCCGTATGTCCGTTAGTGCAGCTAGCTAACCAGATGCTAACAACACGGTCCCTGCTGCTGGCACCGGTCTCTCTCTCTCCCTCTCTCACATACACTAAATGCTCTATTTACACACACACACACACACACACACACACACACACACACACACACACACACACACACACACACACACACACACACACACACACACACACACACACACACACACACACCACACACACACACACACACACACACACACACACACACACCACACACACCACACACACACACACACACACACACACACACACACACACACACACACACACACACACACACACACACACACACACACACACACACACACCACACACACACACACACACACACACACACACACACACACACACACACACACACCCGAGTTTGAATGACACAAGCACATTTTTATTTCCATGCAACTCTCTGATTGGTCTGGTGTCTTGCCTCTGTTGCATTCACTGAACACGGGAAATTACAGTCTTGCCGTCCTCTCGAGTGTTATGATGAGGTTCACGTAAAGCACGGTTAATGTATTATATTATTGAGGTAGAATTGTCCGGTGTTACAGAAAAAACATTCGGGGCAGGCCAAAATATTATTTTACCAACAATGTGGAATTTATTGGCTACATATTACACAGATTATGCACAGCGGGAGCAGCAATAACCGTCAAATAATAATTCAGACAGGGGAGCTCCGCACCCCCTGCCTGCCACTAAGGGGTGCTGCAGCGCCCTCAGCACCCCCCTTCCCGCGCCCATGGCTACAACATCACCGAATATCCGCTGGGTACCATGCCAATAAGAATCCTCGGAGGGGAAACACTGAGAGAGAAGAAGACGATGCAGATTTTAACAACAACTAAATGCCCGCCTCGTGTATCAGCGGCAGAGATGGTAAAAGCACACATCCTTCACGGCCCGTCGCGTGCTTCAACAGAGACGCTTCCCATTCACTTTGAATGGGGTGACGTCAAGCTTTGCCTCGGTTGCTCGCTTAGAAAGTTGAGAAAAGTTCAACTTTTCAAGCGTTGACGGAAGCGCCAGCCAATCAAATCATATGCCAGTACAAGCTCTAGCCAATCAAACCGCTGCTTGTGTGTCCGGGGCGGGAGATTAATGTGATTGGTTGTCGGTCGCACGCCAGACACGCCCACCGGCAAGCTGCCGTGTGGACGCACCGTAACTCAAGTAGAAGTACAAATACTCGTGTTTAAAAATACTAAAGTAGAATTAGTGACTAAACTTCTTTACTCAAGTCAAAGTAAAGAGGCTTTGAAGTGTACTTCAGTAAAAAGTACCCATAACTAGCAGCTGTTTTAAAGAGTACCTGACCTCCCTTTATATTAATAGAACAATAATGTCATTGTTAGCTAATGAATGTTTCCATGCTGAACAACGGCAACATGACAACGTTTCCATTGGTCCCTCTTCTTTAGAGAAGACCAGGAAATGATGGATACACGGATCGTGTTCAAATCAATAGGCACGCAATGACTCTAAAGAATAATGATCACGCATCAAACACACATTCAGACTAAAGGAACCAGCTGTTTGGGAAATGAGAGAAGTAGAAAGTACAGGTATTTGAGTTCAACATGTGAGAAGTAGAAAGTACAGGTATTTGGGTTCAACATGTAAGAAGTAGAAAGTACAGGTATTTGTGTTCAACATGTAAGAAGCAGAAAGTACAGGTATTTGGGTTCAACATGTAAGAAGTAGAAAGTACAGGTATTTGGGTTCAACATGTAAGAAGTAGAAAGTACAGGTATTTGGGTTCAACATGTAAGAAGTAGAAAGTACAGGTATTTGTGTTCAACATGTAAGAAGCAGAAAGTACAGGTATTTGAGTTCAACATGTAAGAAGTAGAAAGTACAGGTATTTGGGTTCAACATGTAAGAAGTAGAAAGTACAGGTATTTGAGTTCAACATGTAAGAAGTAGAAAGTACAGGTATTAGAGTTCAACATGTAAGAAGTAGAAAGTACAGGTATTTGTGTTCAACATGTAAGAAGTAGAAAGTACAGGTATTTGAGTTCAACATGTAAGAAGTAGAAAGTACAGGTATTTGGGTTCAACATGTGAGAAGTAGAAAGTACAGGTATTTGTGTTCAACATGTAAGAAGTAGAAAGTACAGGTATTTGAGTTCAACATGTGAGAAGTAGAAAGTACAGGTATTTGTGTTCAAAATGTAAGAAGTCAAAGTAAAAAGTTGTTAGAAAAATAAGTAGTGGAGTAAAGTACTGATATCAGAAACATGTACTTAAATACAGTAACGAAGTATTTGTACTCCTCTACTTCCCACCTCCGGTCAGCGGGTGGAAAATGCAGTCGAGATAAGCCAATAAATAGCAATCAGGTTCTCATTTCTCAGCGGCTGATAACCCAACCTTATCTGACAGGAACTATAAACAGTGCGCTGAGAGAAGCCCACATAATGAGATCAGAACACACTGATCCTCAGACGCTTCCTGTGTGGGCGCGTCACTCTCCATCAGCAGCTCCAACACTTTCAACAGGTCAAAACAGAAAGTACTAATTATGTTCACACACACACACACACGTATATATAGAAGCAGACACACACACACACACACACATATAGAAGCAGACACACATATATAAACACACACACACACACATATATATATATAGAAGCAGACACACACACATATAGAAGCACACACACACACACACACATAGAAGCACACACACCTATAGAAGCACACACACACACATATAGAAGCAGACACACACACATATAGAAGCAGAGACACACACATATAGAAGCAGACAGACACACACATAGAAGCACACACACACACACATATATAGAAGCACACACACATATAGAAGCACACACACACACATATAGAAACACACACACACACATATAGAAGCAGACACACATATATAAACACACACACACATATATATATATAGAAACAGACACACACATATAGAAGCACACACACACATAGAAGCACACACACACATAGAAGCACACACACACACACACACCTATAGAAGCACACACGCACACATATAGAAGCACACACGCACACATATAGAAGCAGATACACACACATATAGAAGCACACACACACATAGAAGCACACACACACACACACACACCTATAGAAGCACACACGCACACATATAGAAGCACACACGCACACATATAGAAGCACACACACACACACACATCAGGGAGGATTATAAAATATGGTTTAAGACAACATGTTTCCTGCATGCAACCTGAGCGTTAAGGGATGAACTCTATGTAACTTTCCGGAGGGGAAGGACATAAATAACAGCTTAAAAATGTGCAGGTGCATTGTGGGACATGTGAGCGATGCTTAATCATCATAATGTGTTTTTCCAAAAGAGATATCGCTGTGTTTTCCAGCTAACAGACGGAGGATGCTTCCTGCTCGTTGTTCTTACGCTAAACTCAACAAAATGAATGATCTTTTTAGAGTACAAGACATTCATTCATCCATGGGATCAGTAGCGTTAAATACAATTCATTAATTATATTAAAATTACATTTATCTTGAGAACTTAGAGCTCAGATGTAATTAACAACAAGGCAAGGTTATTTATATAGCACCTTTCAACACAAGGCAATTCAAGGTGCTTTACAAAAATGAAAGACATTCAGACAAAGGCATTTAAAAACAGTCATTAAAAAGAAATCAAAAAAGTACATGAATAAAAAGTTACAGTGCATTAGGATATGAATAGTTCACACAGAAGTTCCACTTTACTGATGAACACAACGGCTCAGTTTCAATTAAAAGCAGCGGCAAAAAGAAAAGTCTTTAATCTGGATTTAAAAGTAGTCAGAGTTGCAGCGGACCTGCAGGTTTCTGGGAGTTTGTTCCAGATGGAGCATAATAACTGAACGCTGCTTCTCCATGTTTAGTTCTGACTCTGGGGACAGAAAGCTGACCAGTCCCTGAAGACCTGAGAGATCTGGATGGTTCATCATTTAGCAGGAGGTCAGAAATGTATTTTGGGCCTAAACCATTCAAAGCTTTATAAACCAGCAGCAGTATTTTGAAATCTATTCTTTGACACACAGGAAGCCAGTGTAAAGACTTCAGAACAGGAGTGATGTGATCCACTTTCTTAGTGTCAGTGAGGACTCGAGCAGCAGCGTTCTGAATCAGCTGCAGCTTCCGAATAGATTTTTTAGTGAGACCTGTGAAGACACCATTGTCATATAAAAGCATGGACAGGTTTTTCCAAATCCTGCTGTGACATTAGTCTTTTAATCCTAGATATGTTCTTTAGGTGATAGTAGGCTGATTTAGTAACTGTTTTAATGTGGCTGTTGAGACTCAGGTCAGAGTCCATGACTACACCTAGATTTCTGGCTTTATCTGTTGTTTTGAACATTGCAGACTGAAGCTCAGCGCTAACTTTTATACGTTCTGCCTTGGCTCCAAAAACCATTACCTCAGTTTTATCTTTGTTTAATTGGAGAAAGTTCTGACACATCCAGTCATTGATTTGTTCAATGCACTTACTCAGTGTTTGAATTGGAGCATAGTCTCCTGGTGAAATGGTTATGTAAATGTGTGTGTCATCTGCATAGCTATGGTAACTTATTTTGTTGTTTTTCATTATCTGAGCCAGTGGTAGCATGTAGACGTTAAAGAGAAGAGGCCCCAAGATGGAGCCTTGAGGAACCCCACATGTCATATTTGTCAACTCAGATGTGTATTTACTAGGGCTGTCAGTCGATTAAAATAGTTAATCGCGATTAATCGCAAATTAATCGCACATTTTGTATCTGTTCTAAATGTACCTTAGAGGAATATTTTTCAAGTTTTTAATACTCATATCAACATATGAGTGGACACATATGCTTTATGCTAATGTTTATTATCATTTGAACCATGACAAATATTCTCATGAATATTAAACACAACAACCTCTGAACATTACAAATATTCGCCTCAATTCAACCTGGAACCTCTCATACAATAATACAATACTGTGTGTGTGTGTGTGTGTGTGTGTGTGTGTGTGTGTGCGTGCGTGTGTGTGATGGATCGTCAAGTGCTCGGCGCAGTTGTGGCGAAATGTCGCTCCTCTGTTTATTTAAACAGCTCCTTATATCCGTTAGCGCAGCTAGCTAGCACCAGATGCTAACAACAACAATGCAAGTAAGGTCTCTCTCTCTCGCTCGGGCCACACATACACACACACACCAGATAGCCAGTCGGTGCCTGCCGTTATTAACGCGTTAACTTGACAGCCCTAGTATTTACCTATAGAAACAAAGTGGTCTCTGTCCTTTAAGTAGGATTCAATTAAGAACTGTTTCCGAAAGTCCCACCCAGTTTTCCAGTCGGTCGAGTAATATGCTGTGGTCAACAGTGTCAAACGCAGCACTGAGATCTAATAATACTAACACTGAAGTTCTGTGTTTAAGTGGATGTCATTGAAGACCTTTACAGGAGCAGTCTCAGTGCTGTGGTTTGGACGAAAGCCTGACTGGAACACATCGAAAAACAACTATTTAAATGCAAGAAATTACTCAACTGTTGAAAAACTACTTTTTTTTTAACAAGGAAAAAAACGTCTACAATAAAAAGCAGAGATTTCAAATAAAATGCAGGGTCAGTGCAATAAATGGATTCCAGGTTAATTAGAAACCACTAAAAGCGAATCAAAAGTAGTATAGGTACACCTGGGAGCGATAATACAAAAAGGTATACAAAGATAAAAGGCCATGATTGCGTAACAGCATGGTTAGAGTACACAGCCATTACGAAAAATCTGTTTTAAAAATGAAGATAGTTAATTTTATTTTAACGTTAAAGCGGAAACATGTGGAATTGATTTTTGGTAATTACTTTGTATTATTATTATCTATTTTTTTAAATTTATTTATTCCTAATTTTGTCTGATGATTTAAATGCAATTTAAAATTAAAGATTTTTTTTTTAATAGTTCAATAAATGCAGAAATCTGGGAATTTCACACAGGAATCAACAAAGTAATTATCTTAATCTATGCATCATAATTCATTTGACTATACTTTGTAATATTAATGATGGTTTGCAAAGTAACAAAAGTTATTAAATACAAGTAGTGGAGTTAAATGTGCAAAATGTGCATCTAAAATGTAGTGTAGAAGTTTGAAGTTGTAGAAAATGGAAATACTGAAGTGAAGTACTTTATTAAAAGTATTTAGCTGCCCAAGACTGGCTTCTGTTTCCATCCCAGTACAAAGGAGGAATTATATCTTTGATTCCATTAAATCCAGTAAAATGTGCACATTAAACTGGATTTCTCCCACAGTGAGTGTCTGACTAATCCACTGACTTCACCGTGGAAAGCTCTCATGTGGAACAATGCTCTGCCAGAGGTTAACATGTGAAAACAGTTCACTAGAGGTCTGAGGTGTGTTATTCTCAGAGCCTCTGATCACCACAGGGGGGAAGTGTGTGAATCAGCCCTGAAAATACAGAGTAACACTAAACACTGCCCTCTAGTGGTTAACTGGCGGAACTGCAGCTGTAAATAAGCAAACACTGTATAGCAGTGACCACCAACTGGCGGCCCGCGGGCCACATCCGGCCCGCCGGACATTCTCATCCGGCCCGCAGACGGGGGTGACTGTGGCGTTGGCGGAGTGGTTGCTGCGTTCGCCCCCCACCCATTTTTTTTTACAACGTCTCGTGAGTAAGGTGCAGTACTGGAGTCCAACAGAGAGGCAGCAGCTGCGGGACAGTAGACTGCGTACTGCGAAACCTTCCCTTCCTTGAAGAAGAAGAAGTGATCCTTCGTTGTGAAGAGTCTGCTTTGTGCGCTCTGCACCACAGCAGCAGCCCCGCTGCGACAAAGTCCAGCAGAGAGGCAGGAGCTGCGGGACAGTAGCCTAGAAGCAGGGTTGGGTTGTAACGGAATATATGTAACGGCGTTACGTAATCAGAATACAAAAATCAAATAGGCTAACTGTATTCAGCTGGCGTTACATTTGAAAAACGAGTAATCTGATTACAGTTACTTTCGTAAACCTGAAGTGAATACATTTTGGAATACTTATTGGAATTATTGGTGGAAAAGTTTCCTCACAAAATGTAATATTCATTACCGGCAGAACTGTGTGCACACTGCACAGCGCTGCAGCGTGTCTGTGAGCGAGAGAGAGATGCAGCGTGTCTGAGAGGCCCCGCCCCCGCACGCAGATGAGAGAGAGAGAGATCTCTTTTAAAATATATTGAAAGTTAGAAACGGAGATGGTTAGATAAAATGTGCAAGATAACGTTGATGTAGCATTTCTTTATTGTCGAAATGATGACATTTATAACGGGATGAAATCAAAGTGAATGGCTGCTGCTGCTGAATGCATGGGGCAAGTGACTGGAACATGTTTTAAAAGTTATTACATCGTTTCAGATAATAATAATAATAATAATAATAATGATAATGCATTCTATTAAGGGGCACCTTTCAAAGCACCCAAGGACACCTTACAATTCACAACATATTCTAAGGAAAGGTTTACAGCAGGAGAATGCAGTCCGGGTGATGTTTGTTATGTGGGGTGCAGATGAGAGGGAGCTGTCCAGAATGACACCAAGATGTTGTGTTTGAGTTCTTGATAAGCCATTAAAACAGTAAAACAAGTGTCTCCTGCTCACCAAAACATACCCATCTGTTATGGAAAAAGAAAGTATTTCAAAAGTATTCTAAAAGTAACCTGAACACGTTACTTTTTTAAGACACGTAACTGTAACTGTATTCTGATTACTTTCAGAGCATGTATTCATGCCCCCCCCCCCCCCCCCCCCCGCTGGCCCGCGATAGTGTCTATTGGATATATTTTGGCCCTTGGACAAATGTAGTTGGTGATCCCTGCTGTATAGCATGGGCCAGATGTGCAGCTTAACCCTTCTCTTGCGATATACTCATATCATACCCCCCTTCCCATATTATTATTTTCGGTCAAAATTGACCGGTGTGTTTTGCACAGTGATATCTCTGGAACCCCTTATCCAATGACATCTCATTTGAACAGACAAAGCAAGTAGAATCAAGGGGTGACACTGAGGTGTGTTATTCTCAGAGCCTCTGATCACCACAGGGGGGAAAGTGTGTGAATCAGCCCTGAATATACAGAGCAACACTAAACACTGTCCTCTAGTGGTTAACGGAGGGAACTGCAGCTGTAAATAAGCGAACACTGAATAGAAAAAAAAATTCAAATGTGTCGTAAAACTGAAGTAACACTTTGTTTTGTGTGAAACCACTCAATGAACTACATCTCCCGCACACCCAGACGGCCGTCACGTTGGAACATTTCACTTCTTTCTTTCAGAATGAGGCTGAAAGTATTAAAAGAGGTGGAAATCACTCCAAGTCTGGGCACGTTGAGAGCTGTGCACACACAAGGGGAGTTAGTCGGTTCCGTGAGAGCCAGCATGCGGGACCGGGACTCTGGGATTTGTAGTCTTTCTAGTTGCGTATGTTTCATAGTCTTATATTTCAACAGTTTTCCGACAAACTGTGACTTCTTTGACATGGAAATTATTTTTTAAGATTGACAAACATCATGTGTGTAAGTCGTGGCACAATTCAAACGGGATCGAAAGATAAGTTTTCTCTCCCCATTGACTTCAATAAATACTTTTCCGAAATAAGGTCCCACGGGTCGGAAGTAGATGGACGGGACTTCGCCTCTCTACAGGGCTGTTATCGTGTATCATGTGACTTTGACCTTTGAGCTTGTAAATATAAAATAATTTGGAAACAATTGTGGAAATCACCGAATTTAGACAGATTGAAAACATGAAAATAACAGTTTAAAACAGGTGATAAATATTTGAATTTGAACATAGGCCTACCTGATTTCCGTTAAAATGTCAGTTGGGGTAGCATTAGCAATATTAGCTCAGTGTCTCCTTGTTTTCCTGCTTGTTCCATGTTTGTAAATCCTCTATATAGTTCTTAAAAACCCGTTTTAGCCCAGGTACCATCATTTACGGCAAATAAACACACCGTTAGCTAAAATAGAAACGTTATTCGGTCTTCAAGCTAGCAGTTAGCCTGACAAGCTAGCTGTTAGCCACCGACTCCAATACAAATCGGATTGTTTTAAGCAGAAAATTGGTTTTAAACATTCCCCAGCGGCTAGTTAGCAACAAAGTGATACATCTCAAGTCTTAAAAATTAACTTTTAAATGTGTGATGTCGAAGATAATCCACATTGTTCATGTTAGCCGCAGGTACTTTCTACTTTAAAAAACAAATACTAACGCCTGTCGTCTAACAACCAATGAGAACATTAGTGCTTTGGCAAACAGCCAATCAGATTGCGATTGTAACCGGAGTTGACCCCACGTGGTATCAAATTTGCGCCGCACATTTCATTACCATTGCCTTATTATATATGGGCTCAGAACAGTCTCATACTACACACATGCACACAGAAGGAGGGGGAGTGGGACTCTTTTCTGTCACAGGTCGCGTTTGCGTACAATACCAGTGTACATTCCAGCACAGGCTTCACGCCGTATTTTCTCACGCATGGCAGGGAGGCCAGGACTCCTGTTGTGTTCATTGGGTTGAGAGGTCATGTGTTTTGAGCATGCGCAGTCTGTCCTGAAGTGGTGAAGGAGGGTGTTTCTCAATGTCGAGTACGCTTGCTTGGTAGCACATGTCTTCCGAGCGTCTTGCTTCAGAAGCGAGGCAAGAATCCTTCCTGGCATTCGGAAAACAAAGAGTGGAACAGGCTAGCAAGTGTGCAGGTGTGCGTCATATGAGAGGCCCCGCCTTACATTTTCCGCCACAGATTTGGGGAAATTGGTCCGTGCGCAAAGCATTGTGGGGATTTTAAGACCGCGGAGTCTACACATGTGCAGCCTCGAAATGTCTCGCTATGAAGTACGCCAGGCTCGGTAGAATTCCAAGTATGCTGGACATTGGAACAGTCCTTCGGCGGCACTCGATGACGTAGTGTGCTTGAAATAGTGGCTCTGGAGCATCCTTCCTCGACATTTAGAAACACCCGGAGAGTGTGGTGTGACTCGACAATAATAAACGGAGGCGCTGTCTGTGACGCTCCAACAAGTACTAAAGTTCCTGAGTTCTTGTTACACAGAAGTATCTTTGAAGCCTTAACACCTCGGATGTTACATTATTATTCATAATAATAATAATAATATAAAATATTGTATTTGCGTGCATTTCCTGTTCGGAAAGTGGCGATTTTTTTTTGTAATTATATAACACAAGTGTTCTTAATGCACAAGAGAAACAAGGTGTCCGAGAATAACCACTAAACATGGAACAGCAGCGTTGAGTTATTATGCCCCAACAATTTGGAACAAACTGCCTAAATCGTGTACGTCCGCTGAAAACAATTCAGCAATTCCAAAATCCTAAAATCCCGAGTAAAAACGCACCTATTTGCCGCTGCTTTTAATTGAGCTTGACCCTGGTGGTGGTGAATGGATGGTTGGGGTCGGTCTGAAGGGGAGGGGCTTAGCATGACCCTGGTGGTGGTGAATGGATAGTTGGGGTCGGTCTGAAGGGGAGGGGCTTAGCTTGACCCTGGTGGTGGTGAATGGATGGTTGGGGTTAAAGTACTCTCAGTTTGAAGTGTTGCTTGGCCTCCGATTCTTTAGAAGATGTTGCGATGTATTTGCTCAAAATAAAATAACAAACTTTTGCACATACAACAAAGAAAAATAGGCCTTTACAATATTCAAAAGAAACAACACAACTTAGGTATTCTTTCTTTCTTGATAACTTCACAACTTAAAAAAATAATAAAAATCATTGCCTTCGATGCAACTCACTTCAAGACCTTTGACAAAGGAAGTGTCAATCATTTTCTCCTGACCCATTGTTTTTAAGAGGATCTTTGTTCTCTTGGCTTTGGCATGCACATCTTGTTGAAGGGCTTCAGTACAGACACTTGCAGTTCTTCCCTGATCCATAAATGCGTACGTCTGCACAGTCTGGTTCCAGTTTGACAACTTTATTTGAACTGGGATAATTGGTAGGGCTTGTTGCCCACCGGCCCCAGTGTGGTTTCTGCCATTTAAAGAGACGAATGCGCTGCTTCAGAAGCTGCTTGGGTGTATTTATCAGAGCTGTCCTTTTCTTGTAGATGTGCAATATTGTTGGTTTCATTGAACAAACTTCACATTTCATTCTTTTCTGAAGTCTTTGCTTCGATGTCCTTTCGTTCGACAGCCAAAGCAAATTCCTTGTGCTTTTAAGCAGTCGATCTTTTCCTTGCGAGATGTTTTGTTCATGTTACATGTTTCAGAGGTGTGTTCTCCTGCACAGAACACACAGCGCTTCTGAACAGCAATGCCTTTATGGTCTGATTTGATGTTTTGGAAAGGGTTTTGCTCTTCATTGACTCCTGGACTTGTCACAGTAACAAACTACTTCCTTATAACCATGAGCATGCTTATTGCTGGGTGGTTTGTACACTTTAATATCCCTTTCTGGCACGACATCCTGTATGTCTCCAAACATGGGGTCTGACACAATGCCTGCATGCTTTTCAATGAAGGAAACTTTGCTCTTGTCTTATTGAGTTCATAATATGCATATGCAGTTGTTCTCCACTTTTCCCTCAGTTTAAATGGGAGTTTCATGATCACATTTCTCATGTTTGATGTGCTATTCATTTCATCCAAACACTCAACATCTTCCATTGTGTTGCAACATCCACGAAGAAAGACAGCATAAGAATGCAGTGCTTTTCTATCTTCACTCTTGATGGCATTCCAGTTCAACATGTTGTCCAAACAAGCTGCTGCGATTAAGAGCTGATGTCCATAGTTCTCTTGGAGCAGTCTTTTGGCTTCAAACAGCCCTTTTTAGAATCCATGTATTGGCAACTTGTGACCAAGTCTTTAGCTTGTGACCAAGTCTTTAGCTTGTGACCAAGTCTTTAGCTCGGCCTTCTGTATCCTGCTCTGTTCGAACATTCTGATGAATGAAAGGTACTGTAATGGATCTCCTTTAAAGATGGGTATTTCTCTGGATGGGAGTAATGCTAAGCGTTGCTCCTTCATTAGCATTTCAGTGATTTCGTTTAGCCGCTGCATTACTTGAATAAAGTCATTGCTTTCTGTCCGAGAGCTTTGTCTGACTTGGATGGAGTGATGCTGCTGTGCTGATGCTGCTGTCCTTGTTGTGGGCCCTGGTTGTAATACTTGGACATGACCACTAGGGGCTGCATGATTTGAGTTCATTGCATTTGAGTATATGAAACTCTTTATTATCCCTCTCCACAGGTTTTCCTTGGTTCTCTTCATCATCATTCTCATCTGGCTGACCCGTGTCACACTGCTCCTCTCCCACACAAGCGTCAGGATCAGAGTCATCATCCTCAGAAGCTTCCAATGTTTTAATGTCGGCTGTTGCCGCATCAATATCAGTTTGAAGCTCAAGCTTTTCCATTTGAGCTCTGATATTGGCTTTCATTGCTTCCAGGTCAGCTTCTTGTTTTTCAAGACACTGTTTCTGTGATAAGGCAGCAGCTCTTTCCGCCTCCGCCTTTCTTCTTACTGATGAAGCTGTTGAAGATTTATTGCTGCCATTAGAACTTTGACCTTTGTTGCTTATCATGCCCACTGATATGGCTTTATGTGGACTTGACGTGTGTGCAGTATATGAGCCATGGTCAGAAGGAGGCAGCTCTAGCTCACCATTTCTTCATCACATCTTGAAACTCAATGAAATATGCACTTTTTGGAAGATACCATTCAACATGATCACTTTCTTGTTCTTGCTCCGACAGCATTTCTTGCACGGAGTAATGTGAGTTTGAAACTCTTTGGAGAGTATTTGAAAAACCCCACGACAACCTTGCATCTCAATGATATTCCCATAATCAATCATGAGTGAATCAATCACTCATTTTTTTCCTTGAGACCCAATTTCGCTCTCCTTTTTTTAACTAACTGCACCAGCTTATCTTCCAAAGCCTTTTCTGTAGGTCTTATTGTTCTCTTTGGTCTGACGTCAGCATTTTCCACGGGCACTTCACGTTCATTCCCGTTTGGGTCCATCGGACTTTCATTCGTTTCCACATTTTCCTTTTCAGCCATTGTTATGCTTTATTGTCATTACACATCCACTTGTAAACAGCTGTTCTTATTTTAATGTTGCGCGTTGTTAGTGTGCGGCTGGGATCCGCGGCAGTAAGCCAGATAGACAAACTTATTAAAGCGCTTTTCAAGATGCGCTCCTTGAGTTACGTTCCACACTTTATTCATAAGCAAATTTAATCCACTTCCAGCATTAGATTATATTGCAACATCCACAACATGCGGCACAAGCCTTTTCCCACAGAAATCCACGTTGTCACAATCCAGAAAGTCAAGGAAATTACCTAGGATCTATTCTGGAGGCAAACCTCTCCTGTGACAAAATGGCATCCAATGTAATAAACAAAGTCAATCAAAGAACTAGATTCCTATACCGGATCTCCTCTCTGGTAAACAACAACACCCTGAAAACTCTGACAGGAGCCCTCATTCAAGGGTACTATGACTGCTTGCACGTCATGGTACCATAGCACCTCCAAGGCGCTAAAAATAAAACTTCAAACATCGCAAAATAAACTGGTCAGACTACTGCTTGACCTTTCATCTAGAACCTACCTCACCTCTGCCCACTTTGACAACCTAGGATGGCTTAGAGTAGACGACAGAGTACAGCTACTTGCAATGGGCCTGGTCTACAAGATCCACTACACCTCTATGGTACCCATGGTCTACAAGATCCACTACACCTCTATGGTACCCATGGTCTACAAGATCCACTACACCTCTATGGTACCCATGGTCTACAAGATCCACTACACCTCTATGGTACCCATGGTCTACAAGATCCACTACACCTCTATGGTACCCCATGGTCTACAAGATCCACTACACCTCTATGGTACCCATGGTCTACAAGATCCACTACACCTCTATGGTACCCATGGTCTACAGGATCCACTACACCTCTATGGTACCCATGGTCTACAAGATCCACTACACCTCTATGGTACCCATGGTCTACAAGATCCACTACACCTCTATGGTACCCATGGTCTACAAGATCCACTACACCTCTATGGTACCCATGGTCTACAGGATCCACTACACCTCTATGGTACCCATGGTCTACAGGATCCACTACACCTCTATGGTACCCATGTACATGTCAAAGTTCTTCCCAAAGGTCAGTGAATACCATGATCATAACACCAGAGGGAGCTCCACAAATCATGTGAAACCCAGATTTGGCACAAAAGGGGGAATACACGTTTCTCAATGATGCCACATCGAGGTGGAACGCTCTTCCCACAACTGTAAAGGAAAGTAAAACTGTACTTACCTTCAAAGCCTCTCTTAAAGAGCACCTTCGGGGGAGGGCATTGCAGAACTGGCCCCGGTAATGGTACACATCTCAACCTGTCGTACAATGGACAGCTTCCCCCCCCCATCTATGTATATACTCGCATGTTAGACTCTGTTACTAACTGTATATCTGTAGACTTGGTTGGTCTTAAATGTCCGGTTAGGATGTATTAGAACCAAATCTAAAATGAAAATTGTAAATAAGAAATCTGTATGTAAAAAACCACCTGTATGTAAATTGTAAATAACCCATCTGTTTGTCAAATATGTCTTACATGTCTTAAATGATATGATGAATTGGAAATGGGGGACCCTGATGGAAACAAGACGAAAGTCTTTCTCTGGTCTGCATCCCCTTAACAATTGTATGTTTTGAGCTGTACTGTACTGTACCCAATATACAAGCTGTTAATACACTTTTCAATCAATCAATCAATCGGTCCTTCCTTGTTCACTATGAAGTCCGTGATTTGTAAACTCACGATTCACATCCGCTCGTATCGATTCATTTCCAAGATTATTTCATTCATTATAATAAGATGGTGGCAACCATTTAATTCCACACGGATTTGTCCGTCACGAGAGTTTTTAACAATGTCGTGGCTTCCTTCCTTGTTTTTCCACCAAGCCACTAGACGCCTTAAACAGACAGTTCCAACTCGTTTCTCTCCTTAAAGTACTCTCAGTTTGAAGTGTTGCTTGGCCTCCGATGGTTTAGAAGATGTTGCGATGTGTTTGCTCAAATTAAAATAACAAACTTTTGCACATGCAACAAAGAAAAATAGGCCTTTACAATATTCAAAAGAAACAACACAACTTAGGTATTCTTTCTTTCTTGATAACTTCACAACTTAAAGGGTACTTGTACGGTTTGTATGTACGGTTACGAGTACGGTTAAAAACTGTTCCTCGACGGCGTCTCTCAACAGGTTGCCCATCACTGTGGCGTTAGCACCGGCGCCGTGGGAATTGTAGTCCTTTATAGTGCGTTGACTACAGACGTCACAATTAGGTGGCCTTTCTTATCAAATCAGCTCTAACAACGGTCTTCCTGGTTGAACTTGCGCTGAGCTTCAAAGTCTCAGATCACCTCCATCAGCTTCGGACATAATACAAGA
The DNA here is from genome assembly GCA_902827135.1 of Harpagifer antarcticus. Taxonomy (NCBI): domain Eukaryota; kingdom Metazoa; phylum Chordata; class Actinopteri; order Perciformes; family Harpagiferidae; genus Harpagifer; species Harpagifer antarcticus. The sequence continues at coordinate 5,421 of CADEHL010001459.1, read as the reverse complement.
AGAACATCCTGTTTGTTTTTGAAAGACAAACCTTTATTAATTATCCAAACATTTAGTTGATCACACATCCCATCAGTGAAGTCTGTTCAATGGTTTCATGATCAGTTTCACTTTCCCCACACCATGTGTTTCATCTCAGCTGTTTCAAACGGAACCATACAGGATATGCTTATTGATTATTATCCTGATAAGTTATGTTCTCTAAAACATCAGAGTACCCACTTTCTATTTGGATAACAACAACAACAACTACAACAACAACAACAATTAGTCTGCAAAACAATAACTGTAATATTATACAATTTATTTCCCGAGGAGAATAATAATAAATGATGTACTTATTGATTATGATCATGACAGTAAGTAATATCATTTTAAATAAACATGATAACCATCTGGGAACTCATGTGTAGTTAATTTGGGCAACAATAACATTTCATCTGTCAGAATAATACATGTGATTATAAATGTCTCTGTTGTCTTGAATAAAATGTGCACATTAAAAGAAGCTGCTTTCTCTCGTGCACTACAAGAGAAACAACAACAAGAATCAAAAGAAATATCCAACACATATTTAGAGCAACGTTTACAGGTGAACGAGGATCCTCCTGAGCAGTGACAGCCTCCATGCTACACAGACACGGGAAGGAGCCGGAAGAAAGTCAAACATCTACAGAACAACTCGTGAGAAGATGTTGAAGCCCCGCCCATCATGTTTGATTGACAGCTGATCTCTGCAGTGAAGACATGGACAATCAGCTCTGATGGACACACGGTGAGTTTAAGAAGTAGAAGAGTTCTTCAAAGGACTTCAGGCTATTTCAGTTTACAAAACTCAGCTGTGGTTCCATAATCATCAAGCCAAACTCCAGCATGTAGCGGCTGAGTGAACGTGGTCTGCACTCTGTGGAGGAGAGTCATGGTTTCAGAGACGCTGTAGAAGGACAGAACACCTGCTCTGTGATCCAGGTACACTCCTACTCTGGAGGACAGAGGACCTGAGACGGGAGTGCTGATACTGTTGTAATGAAATGAATACCTGTTTTGGTCACACTCTAAGGACCAAGATTTGTCATTGAGTCCAAATAAACATTCCCTCCCTGCTCTGCTGATATTCTTGTATGCGACTGCTACCAACACTCCTGCCCCTCTCCACTCCACCTCCCAGTAACAACGTCCAGTCAGACCCTCTCTACTCAGGACCTGAGGCCATAAAGTGAATCTGTCTGGGTGACGAGAATAAGACTGATGTTGTTCCATGAGTGTTGCTTTCCTGCTCCCCTCAGATAATAGCAGCTCTGTCTCTGCTGTGTTTGGATCCAGAGTGATCTCCTGTGAATATGTGAAGAACCCAGCTCTGGTGGTGGGCTCTGCTGCTGACAGTGAAACCTCCACCTCAGTCGGTGAGACGTTTGTCCACTCCTCTCTCAGGACGTCCTGTAGTTTGTCTCTGACTGCTGACAGGGCCGCCGTCACGTCCTCAAAGTAGCTCAGAGGACGGATGTTGGTGCTGGAGGAGTGTGTAGCTTCACTGAGGAGGGCTGGCAGTGAGGAGGAGTAGCTGAGCAGAAACTGGTTGTGGTCCTCTGTGTGAGACAGCAGCTGCAGCTCAGCGTCTCTCCTCTTCAGCTCAGAGATCTCCTGCTCCAGCTTCTCCTGGAGCTCTCTGACTCGACTCACTTCTCTCTCCTGCTGGGATCTGAGCTGCTGCTTCACATCAGAGCTTCTCTTCTGCATGAGACGGATCAGCTCAGTGAACGTCTTCTCACTGTCCTCCACTGCTTTGTCAGCAGAGCCATTGACGGCCTCCACCTCCTGCTGAAGCCGCTTCACCTCCTTCTCTCTGTCCTGGATCCTCTGCTGGATGTTGAGTCGACTCCCCTCCAGCTCTCTCTGCCTCTCAGTCCTCTCTGCAGCAGCTGACACCGTGTCGTGGCCTTTGTGTTCGTCCACAGAGCAGAGAGAACAGATACTCTGCTGATCAGTGCGGCAGAACAGCTTCTTCACCTCGTCGTGACGAGAGCAGATGTTCTCCTGGAGCTTCTTGGAGGGCTCCACCAGCTTGTGTTTCTTTAATGGAGCTGCGTCATAATGAGGCTGGAGGTGTTGGTCACAGTAAGAGGCCAGACACACGAGGCAGGACTTACAGGCTCTCAGCTTCCTCCCAGTGCAGACATCACAGGCCACATCTTCAGCTCCAGCATAGCAGAGATCAGCAGGAGCAGCAGGGGGTCCAGTCTTCTTCAGCTCCTCCACTAAAGCTGCTAGCATGGTGTTCTTCAGCAGGACAGGCCTCGGTGTGAAGCGCTGCCTGCACTGAGGGCAGCGGTGGATTAGCTCTCCATCCCAGTGCTGTTTAATACACTTCATACAGTAGCTGTGTCCACAGGGAGTCGTCACCGGATCCTTCAGTAGATCCAGACAGATGGGACAAGAGAAGGTTTCCCGGTCCAGCTGAACTCCTTTCTGCGCCATTTCACCTCTCAGTAGCAGCGAGTGTCTGAGCTTCACTTCCTGAGAGCTGAAACTAGTGACAGCTGATCTGAACAGCATGTGTGTGTGTGTGAGCAGTGAATATGGCCTATCAGCTCTTGTACTTTACACCTGGATCTGAAGGGGAGGAACCAGGAAGTACAGAGTGGAGCTGGCTGTGTCTGAGAGCAGGAAGAAGAGGGAGGGCTTATCAGACGCTGACTCATTCCAGGAGGAGCAGCAGCGCTCAGACTCTGACCTACACACAGCCTCGGTTACAACCTGCTCTTCCTTTGAAAATAACTTTTAGTTGTAAAAATAAGTTGGTAAACTTACAAAATCTGAAGGAGGTTAAATACTTGTTTCCTCCACTGTAGATGTATAGCCTCAATCAGTGGCGGCTGGTGGAAAATATTTTAGGTGGGGCTGTGGAAATGGTGATCAAACAAATTGAGGCTTAAAAATATGAGAAGACTGATCAATACCTGGTTAGCTATGAATCTTCCAAAACGTCCAAACACCTTGTCCTGGACTGTTTCTACAGTAGAAACTGTGCAACAGTACAGGAGGCCCACACACACTGCAGAACCCCGGGGCTTTGGGAACACTCACAATTACTTTAAATTATTTAATTCCCATTTAAACCTTGTAAGGGCTTTCCCCCCCGTTTTTTTCCTCACGAAACTGTGTCTCCAGGGCTTCTTAAATGTAATAAAACTATTATGTGTCCTACTCATAGAACGGGAAGACACTCAGCTAACTGATGATATGAACCATGTTTACCGAACAAAACACAAGTTTCACAAGAAGCGTCTAAATGAGCCCTGAGCGAAAAAAATGCTAACTCACTAAATCAATCGATATACTTATTGGATACAAACAAGCTAACAAGCTGAGATTCCACAGATTCTAGAAATATAAGTATCATCACTGAGCGATCAGACTCGCGACAGGGAAGCAAATACAGACACGACGTAGCTTTAGGTAGCAAATCCATAATTCCATTTTTATGGACACAATAGTTTTCCTATTAGCTGCTAATGATAGTTTCCAGAGTGAATGACAGCTTCCTGTTTTGTCTCCTTGGATACGAGTCCAAACAACTCACAGACTGCACCGGGCGCTGACAAGGCGCCCTGTGACCATCAGATTTGACGACGCTGATTGGCTGAAATTATGTTTCGCCGCCATAGTTTAAAGATAGCAACAGTTGGCTTCTGCTGCACTTGCTGCACTCTCGTCTGGGCGCTGTGCATAGCGCCCAGACGAGAGAAGGTCGTGATACACGGGCAAGGCCAGGCAGGAAAACATGTGACTTATCAGTAACTTTAGACATCGTAACACAATTGTAAACGAGATTTTATTGTAGATTATACATTTGACTGATACCTGTGGGGGAAACTTCTGTGTAGCATTGCAGTGGGAGTCACCTACTCATGAAGGAGACACGGGACGAGCAGGAGTTTTGATGTCAAACACTGATGGTTTATTTAGGAGTATCGGCCGGAGGATTCACATCACAAGTCACAGCAGTCACGGATCTGACTGCACGGGAGAGTTGCCACATCAATTCTGGAGCGCCTCTCTTTTGCTAGAACTTTTAATAGGTTCACAGAGAGTAATCAACATAGTGGGGGAGATAAACTAAACATCTGGGAACACTAGAGATAGCCTAAACATCTGGGGACACTGCATCACTTGTCTGACCCTCATGGCCTCGAAGATTACACCTTGGAGTCCACAAACACCGAGAAGGAAGTGTTCCAGCGTTCTCACAACCATAAACCATTTATGACCGAGAGTTGCCCGGTCATAAACTGGGAACAACAAGATATGGCTGAAGCAGCCCATTCCTTAAGGGAGATAACAGACGTCAGGGTTGGTCATAAACGTCAAAGGGCAAAAGGTGGATATCTAGGAGTAAAGGAGAATTATTCCCTAACAATACCAATTATATAATATTTATAATAGCGCCCTTATGGGCCGGCCGCCACTGGCCTCAATGTCCTAACATAGCTGATTGATTTAATAGTTGAATGTACAGTAGGTCGTTTTTTACTGTAAGTACTAGTAGTAGTATTGTGTGTGTGTGTGGGGGGGGGCTTTTATATAGAAAAAACTGGCTTCGTAGTACAGGCCACCACTGATCGATAAAGCTAAGCTAACCTGTAGCTGCTCCCTCCACACTCACAACAACTTCATACAGACATAAATAAAGCAGCTGTATTCGCCACACAGGAAACACACGTTTAAAATGTTTTTGCCTGCGGTGTTTGTGAACACAAGCATTCACCAATGGTTCGGGAAGTGGCGCTGTACCTTAATAATATAAAAGGCTTGTATTTGCGTGTATTTCCTGTTCGGAAAGTGGCGCTGTACTGAGAGTGGAGGTGTCCTGAGATTAGCGCCTGCAGGCTCCATGGACCTGTCAGCTCCGGACAGCGCAAAATGCGATGAAGCGCTACGTCATGAATGCAAGAAATCATACCCTCGTGGGGGCGCGTGATGTGATTGGCTTAGAATTGAGGAGACATCTGATTGGCTATAGATAGAAAAATGACAAGTACGAATCGGCTGACGGTCAGGGGAGTCTCAAAACCCCACACACGAATGCACAGCGCTCCGTGCGCAGAAAGCGGGTTGTGTTGCAGCTGCAGAGGTTTTACACGGAAAACAAATATGTGGGGATCAAAAATACATCTGTAAGACTTTTTTCTGTATTTGGATTTTATTTACATGAATATGAAACGGAACACGTGTGTGTGCAAAACACAAGTGTGGATCCTTGTGAGAGAGAGAGAGTGAGTCTGTGTGTGAGAGAGAGAGTGTGTCTGTGTGTGAGAGAGAGTGTGTGTGTCTGTGTGTGAGAGAGAGAGTGAGTGTGTGTCTGTGTGAGAGAGTAAGTGAGTGTGTGTGTGTGGTCTGTGTGTGAGGAGAGGAGGGGGAGTG